>PVKM010024290.1:0-20616 GCA_004027735.1 Carollia perspicillata
TGTATCCAACGTGGTTAGCCCTGGGCCTGGCATGTAGTGAATTCCAAGTGGAAGTTCTTTTATAGTAAGTGCTTGATCCTTATTTTACAATGGACCGGACACTGTGGAGTCCTTTATCACTCAGCCATAAAAGTTGGAGGGCTGGATCCCTGAAATATTTGTAAACATCTGGAAACGATTTAGTCTGAGGACACTTTAGGTAACTAAAGGGACTCATTCTTAAAATGAATATATAGTCTCAGGAGACTCTGGGGTCAAAGAGCAAGTGACCGAATACTTCTACTCAACCCAGAAAGCTTTGTGGTGAGAGACAGGGAAAAGGAAGGGGGGGCGGGGAGAGAAGGGACGAGAAAGAAAAAGGTTTTGCTTCAAGTTAAAGGCTATTTTGTTTGAGAAGCAACATGTTTCTGATGGTTTGAAGTCAAAGCATTTTGGACTCTAAAGCCATTTATTTGTGGAGTGACCTCCAGATTCATCGTGATACCTCTCTAAAAAGTATTCATTGTAATTTAACAATAAGCATTAAATTTATTAACCTAGAGATCTTGGGAGATAAAACCTAAAACCCCCTACTGACTTTGGACCCAGAAAACAGGGTAAATTAGGAATTAAAGGAAACACTAAAACTCAAAGTACAATACGGGTCAGAAAAATGGAATGTTACCCAGTGTTGATAGATATTTCTGGAACTGGGCTATTCCTGTGGCAAAATTTAGGTATCTGATTTTTTTCTATTTTTCTTAAAAATTGCTTTTATTGAACCAATCCATTTGAAAGAGTAGTTGGGTTTTTTCATTTGATCGTTAAGATAACATAAAGTCAGGTATGTTTCCAGGATTTCCAATGCGAGCCCTTCAAAATGAACTTCAGAGCCACGCTCAGGGCTGCCCCGACTTCAGAAACTATTTGCTAGTAAACATTTATTTTAAAAGGTCTGGGTGCCATCATTTATGTAGCCAGGGAAGGACACTTAGAGAAACCTCCTACCATTTTCTGACTATACGGTTTCATAAAAGAAAGGACACTATAGCATCAAGATAATAAAATGACTGTCATCTCAAATTAACCAAATGGGTGCATTTGCCTCATGAAAAGCTTTCTGCATTGCACTTCTTTCTCCCCGGGTTATTTTGGAACCCTGAAAGCTTTGGCTTTGTTTTGAGGACCGTTGACTAAGAGTCTCTAGTCCAGGTCGTCTTGCCTCCTGTATCTTCCCTGTATTATTGCTGAGTTTGTTACTCAAACTATTCTGCTGGCTCTGGGGTGACTTACGTTCAAGTAAAACCCACAGTATTCATTAGCTTTGCAGCTCTTGGTTCTCACTCCTATGACCATGGGTATACAGCAACAGCCAAAAGCACATTTAAAACCAGGTGAACAGCACTCTGAGCCAAATGTAGTCATTTGAGAGCTTTGATAGGGAGCCTTTCCTAATTTTCTGTTATTTCAAAAGTCTAATGAAAATATAAATTTGCCGTCTGCAGACAACGGAACTTTAAAACGTTTTGATTGGATCGATACTAATGCAGGGTGACACTGGAGCTCGCGGGACACAGGTGGGACTCGTTACAGAGCAGGGTGGATGCCCCACTGAGTAATGCCGTTCCCGCCTGTCAGGGACTGAACGGTGCCACAGCCTGACGACCTGGGGTCTACTTAATGCAAATGGGAGACACCGTCTCTTTGGTAGAAAAGGTGTTTTTTTGTCTTTTTGTGGGTTTTTTTTGGAGAGAGAGACAGAAACATCAGTTTGTTGTTCTACTCATGTAAGCATTCATTGGTTGATTCTTATGCATGTATGTGGTGCCCTGACCAGGAATCAAACCCTCAACCTTGGAGTATCAGGATGACACTCTAACCAACTGAGTGACCCGGCCAGCGTGGTAGAAAAGGTCCTAAAAATGGAATCTGTTGGGGAAGGCGGCCCACGGAGCTATGAAGATGGAGGACATTGTCGAGATGTGAGGGGGGGAAGGCTGTGCTTTGAGGAAGGTTTGTACATTTCATCTTCATGGTTGCGACCAGAAATCTACGCCAAGAACCATGTGATTTAAAAAAAAAAACGTTCAGTATATGGTTCCAGGGTCCTGATAATATTCATTAGCTTAAGAAGGGGAAGGGAGGAAGCAGCACCAACTGGCAGCTACAGAACAGTCACCACGGGAAGTGCAGTGCAGTGTAGGGAGCGCAGCGACGGCACTGCAATGACGACATGCGGTGCCAGGTGGTACTGGACTTACCAGGGTGACCCTTCACGGAGGTCATGTGAATGTCTAATCACTATGCTCACACCTGAAACCACCATAACATTGTATGTCAACTGTAATTAAACTATTTCAAAAATAAAGGAAAAAAAAGCCATTTTCACTTCTTAGGTACTTTTCTTGCTTTCGGACACCAGGTGGCGATATGGGGTGAGGCGTGGGGAGCTTGGGGCACTGAGGCTGGGTCACGTCCTAGGGAGAGAGGAACCTGTGGGGAGCTGGAGAGCAGGATTTAGTATGGTCTCTGTGCGTGTGTCTGTGTGAGAGAGAGAAAGACAAGTCCGAAGAGGGGACGCTGTGGTGACATCTGGCTGAGAAGGAGTAGGTGACGTTCATCGCCTGTATGCAACACTTGTCTTCATCAGATTCCAGACAGTATTTCACTTGGGAAAATCGGGAGCGACCAGAAGTTCTCCAGCTCCTGCTAGCCATTGTCGGTTAGTATTTCACTGTATAGAATGTTCTCCCACTGCTCGTCCCTTCCACTCATTCGACATTTGCAGGAAACCTGGTGTTCTAAGTCCTGTAATAAGCCCCAGAAATAGGCTTGTCATATAAGGTCTGGTCCCTGTCCCCTAGAAGCCCGAAGTTCAGAAGAGGCAGACCTGTGAACCCCAAATCAGCAGTGTGTCATGGGTTCCCAAATGGAGTCATGATTAGGGCAAGATGACGAAGAGTCACAAAGGGTAGAGTTGTCACACCTATGGAAGCCATGAACTTGGAGCCGAACAGTGAAAGATGAGTAGCCATTCGCCCCTGAGAATATACTGCAAAAGGGGAACTATGACAATAGTAGCTTTGACACCAAGAGCAGTTCAAGTGTGTGTGGTATGGATGAGAAAGGCCAGATGAGTCTCAGCTTTTATTTATGGGCAGCCATAATCCAAAGCCCAATCCACAGTTACTATTTGTAGCCTAGTGTGTTTGAATGTGAAAACACGAGAGAACATCCATTTGACAAAACCCGACTTCCTCCCTGCTCAGGATGTATAAGAATTTGCATGATGAGTAATTGTAATATAAATTGGACTTCAGGTATTCCAATGTTTTTATTGGGTTGAGATTAGATATGGGCCACCTGGCCATGTTCCCAAGAGGTCCTAGCAGTGTGACTCTGGGAAGAGTATGAATAAAATAAAATTTAGAAACTGTTCAGAGAGATGGAAGTTTCAGAAAAGGTAAGAGCCTGGTGGGGGGCGGACAGAAGGCTGGCTGGGTGCAGGCGTGGCCACTGGCATTGGAACAAGGGGCGGCATCGGAGCTTGTCCCTTGGCAAAGGCTCGGCTTCAGGGGGAAGGGGCTGAGGGTCTGGTTCAGGCAGACAGTCTACAGAGGGTAACGTGATGAAGAGGGGCTGGCTTGACAAGGTCTGGCGGTGGATGGCAGTGCTAGTTTGGGGTTCCAGCAGCTCTACAGAGAGGAGGGTAAGGCCTTCATGTGAGAGATGTGTTGTGTGGGGCGCTGTCTTTCTAGCGCCCGTCACAAATCTGGAAAACTGTTGCTCCAAAAGCATTTGTGGAATGACTATGTGGAATAAAGCGGATGGGCTGGGTGCTAGCCAGCCAGCAAAAATGGGGTTAAAATGTTTATTAGCCAACCTAGGGATGAAACATAAGGTAATGTCTTTTAGGGCCTGCTGAAGGATTTAATCAGACAAACTCACATACGTTGTGAGAAACAATTAGTTTTTATACAGCTGCCCCTCAAGTGGATTCCAACATCACCGAGAAGATCCTCCCTTCCTTCCTCCCTTCCTTCCTCTTTTTCTCCCTTCCTTCCTCCCTTCCTTCCCCTGGTCCTTCTTCTCTCCCTCCCTCCCTCCCTCCTTTCCTTCTTTTTCTTCTCTTGCACATTTTTGTTTTTATTTCAGGAACATGGAATCATGGTGTTTCCTCTTTGCCCTTCTTTCCCTCTTCTCTCCCTTTCCTCCCTCCCCCTCTCCTTTTCCTCCTCCTCTCTCCCCGTTTTTTCCTCCCCTGTTTTTGTGTGAGTGATGAGCATAGTCCCAAGGGGTCGATGTAAAGTGGGAAATGAAAACCCTTGTTCTCTGGGTGGCAGACAGAGTTCTGGCAGCAGCAGCAGGAGCAGGAGACTCTGGCACCGTCTGCTGCGGTGGGGCCCTGAAGGCTGCTTTATTGCAACATGTATTCAGTGTGTGTGTGTGATATTGTGTTAAGTGCTCTATCTAATAGACACAAATTTCCCCGTCGTCCAAGAAGGGTGGAGTTCACCGATGGGTCTAGAATCTGGACTCTAGACTAGATATGCACACCAATAAATATAATTTCAGGTGGAAAGCGATGCTGTGGCAGAGGAACAAAGTAAATGATGCAGGCATTATTTTTATCTTGGCAGTCCCAAACTGGAGTAGGATCTACTCAGCTTTGCATTTCCAGGGAAGAATATGCATTTATATCAATGACTGTCCAGGATCAGGAAGTCCTTCCTAATAACTAGCACTAACCCTATAAATTAAGAATCTATTACTTATTTTTCCATAGTTTCAATAATTTTAAATAAATTTATTGAGACCTGGCTGGTGTGGCTCAGTGGATTGAGTGCCAGCCTGTAAATCAAAAGGTCACAGGTTTGACTCCTGGTCGGGGCGCATGCCTGGGTTGCGGGCCAGGTCCCCAGTAGGGGATACATGAGAGGCAACCACACACTGATGTTCCTCTCCCTCTCTTTCTCTCTCCCTTCCCCTTTCTCTAAAAATAAAATCTTTAAAAAATATAAATTTATTGAAGTGACATTAATAGGATCATATAGGTTTCAAGTGTACATTTCTATGATACATGATCTGTATATTGCACTGTGTGCCTAAGTTAATCGACAATGTTCATTAAATTCTTAATTTGAAAGGTTTCACTCAAGAGAAGAGCCTTAAAAATTCCAATAAATGGGGTTAGTCAGCCTGTTGGCAATCCTTCCTTCATTCACTATTAAGTTAAATATTAGAATTCAGCTGCCTTTCTAGAATGGGGCTAAAGGGTAACCTTCCATTGTTATTAAGTGTAATGTTACATTTTCATAAGCATTATGCCCTAACAGTATTATTAAGTTGCTGTGTTACAAGTATTTGATGAAAAATTAAAGCTGTTTTTTTAATCGGGTCATAGTATTCTCTTATTAAAGAGTCAGATTTGTCTTAGTTGTAGAATCATTTTTTTTTTCAAGATTAGAAATTACAATGTGCAATGACTGAGGATTGAAATGGGCCCAACAGACAACCTTCATGGAACTTAACTCTCTCTCTCTCTCCCCCCTCCCCGCCCCCCCACCCTATCTATCTTGCATTTTCTGCGTCTGGGGCTATTGGAATTTTTTTATCATCAGAAAGGCTTACCTTCTGCACAAAGCCCTTGACCCCAAGGCACCTTGAAAAATTTTAGGAGCTGGCCTAATCCCATATATATTCCAGGCGAATTCTGACAGCCTTATTGCTTTTCATCATTAAGCGATCCTGGAACTTTTCCTGAATAGCCAGGCATATTAACACCGGCATCTTGGTTCATGTCCAACCCAGCCTTCAATTTACTCCACTTAGCTAGTCATTGCATTCTTCCCTACTCCTTCTGTGACCTGGGTCGGGCCAGGACACCGCTGTGTGCTGTTAATAATTGCAGCGTTCTCAAGAGGCAGAAGCTATAGAAAAGCCAAATACCATGGTTTTGTTATTATTGCTAATCACAGGGCTCTCCCTCAAAGGAATAAAGGTGAGAAGAGATGAATTAGCATTGATAAATGACTTGCAACATAGAATATGCTGTAGAAAGGTCCTAAATATTATTTTTTAAAAAGTGGAGACAGCATGCAAATGTGATTAAGGAGGTGGGGTTAGAGGGCAAAGCTGGAATATGGGTGCACCTAGGGTCAGTGTGGACCTGGTCCGTGGTGGTGCAATTTCCTGAGCGCGCCGCTCTCAGAGGGGAGCCTTCGGGAAGCAGGGTATTTGATGTGGTGGAGCTGCCTTCCCTGCAAAGGGGAGGCCATGGGAGGCCAGGAGAGACCAACACTGGGAGTTCTTGCTGGGCTGCAGTCCCCTCTTCCCCCGTCTCCAACCCCCACTCAACTCCACAGTTCATCGTCGCGAACAACGTGAAAACACGCGTTGCTAGGTAAAACCTGCTCAGCCGGACTCCCAAAAGGAAACCTCAGAGGAACGAGAAATGTGACGCTGCACATAGTAGGACGGAGGAAGGGTGACGGGGTTAACGGGGCAATTTATTACTTGCAATTTCTTGGAAATTGAAGAAAAATGATGGGGAACTCAAATCCCAAATTGGACTAAATGTGGAGATGAGAGCAGGGATCAAGGAAAATCGATTCTCTCAGAAATGCGATGTTACTGGAGGAAGGCAGGAACTAATAACGAAGCAGTGAGTCCGCAGCAGTACAAAACTCAGGTGGGCCCTGGCTGGGTGGCTCAGTTGGTTGGAGCATCATCCAGTACACCAAAAGGTCAGGGGTTCGATCCCTAGTCAGGGCACGTACCTAGGTTGCAAGTTCAATACCCCTGTTGGGGTATATATGGGAGGCAACTGATCTTTCTCTCTCTCTATCTGTGTGTGTGTCTCTCTCTCATCAATAAACATGTCCTCGGGTAAGGATTAAAAAAAACTCAGGTGGGGTTTTGCCCACCAAGTTAAATGGTTGGGAGGAATCATTCCATCTCATGTGCAAACAGCAGATGGCTAATTTTCATGTGTCTGCCGGTGAGAAGTGCGAATGGTGTTGCTCACCACACAGAGATTCCACAGGGCAGAGTTTTGGTCTTCCAAAGCATTGGGAGTTCTCTGGCAGAATGGTCACCTCCCTGAAGGATTTTGTTACCACTGACCTTGGTTTCCAGGTGCGAGTGTGTCCAACTCCCAGGTGCAAACATATCGCGTTGTCAGCGCCCCAAACCTTCTAACTTGTCATTCTGTTTCTCTTTTCTGTTGGTTCAAGTACCTGCCAACACATGAAACAGTAGAAATATTGAGTCAATTTTTTAATGAATTTAGGGGAAAAAATAGTAGCCTCCAGCATCGTTGAATTCAGAGTTGAAAGGCAGCTTCTAAGTGGTCGCCTCAAACCTGTCTTGGGATCTGGAATTCCCTCTCCCACACGCCTGGCTGCTGGAACCCAGGCTCGCTGGGAGATGCTCACCCACAGGGAGTGCACTGTCTCACAGAACAGCTGCTCCTCTCGCAGGGTGGAAGTTATCTGTATAAAGTGTAGCTGAAAATTCTGTGTACGTGTAACGTGTATGGTAATGCACGTGTTTGATGCGCATGCCCATTAGAAGAGGCCTCGTCCTCACGTAACTGCATTTTCTTATTCAAAAGCTAGTCATGGGAGCTAGGATGGGTGTGTGTACTTATGGAGAGAATAAGAATTTTGGAATAGTACTTAAAATCTGGGAACTGTGCCCACCATATTTACCATTGTATTATGAAAGCATGTTGATGCTTTTAGTGCCAAGCCCATCTTCTCGCTGATTCAGGGACTGCTTCTATTTCACAGTGCAAGTTGACTGTAAATAAAGCTTTACTCAGCTTTGTTCCCTTTGCCTGTAGTCCTGCAGTCTAATGAGTAACAGCTGTGCTCGATGTGGTCCTACAGATACAAATTGAAGTGTGATAGCATCTAAGGACTTTTCGCTGTAAGAATAACAATGCCTGCAGGAACTAAGGGGCAGCTAAAGGCATCAGCGCTTCCACCTCATCATTCAGCCTCTCCAGGCAGTAAATTAGGGAGCTGGCAGAATCCTGGCTTTGGGGGCACTGTCCAGATGCTCTGACCTCGAGTGCAGTTGTAAGAACTTGGGATGGAAGGGTCCAGTTCACACGACGGGTTGTCCCTGGGGGTCTGAGGTGCCCCATATCTGATACTAGAATGACTCAATGTGATAACTGCACCCGATGGACAATTAGAGCTGGGAGGGGCTAGAGGGGGTGTCCTTCGGAACCTCGTATGTGCAAAAGGAGGAAACGGAGGCGATCTGCACAAGCCCGGCCAGCTGGCTGCACACCTGCGACGAGAACGTGAGCTCCAGTCGAACTCCCAGTGCCGTCCACCCCTGCTCACTCACTCCTGCGCCATGGTGGCCACCACCCACATCAAGAGGCTGTAGACGCACCACGCACCTAACGGGCAGTCAGCGGCTCTCCCTCTGCCCCTTCTTTTTAGCAAACCCTGTATGGGATACATCCGATGCTCGTGTCACCGGTCTGTTCGCACATCCTGGGACTCTGTACGCATGTGACATTTGGGCCACAGCTGGACAGAGGCGGGCATTTTCTCCTTCAGAGTCAGGACCAAAGCCTTTATTCTGCCAGCCGTGCCTGAGTTCTCTGCACTTGGACAAGCCAACCCGTCACTCACATCCTCTGGTCGTTCGAATCACTCTCAGTCGACGAGAGAGACGTACGAAAGTCGCGAGCACCTTCTTTCCCCGGCCCCATCCTCTCCTTCGCTCTGGGTTTCCGAGTGTGCCCTTTTCTGGCTCCGTCCTCCGGGGCCTTTGCTGGAACCTCAGCTGAAGTAGCAGCACAGCCTAGAGTGACCCAGGATGAGTTTTCTGGGGCCTTCGAGGTGTTCAGTGTCGGGAAATAAAACACAGACACCCTTGCCTCCAGCCTGGGGCGCTTGAGCTTCCTCTCGCTGTCATGGTGTCCAAACCCCAGCACAAAAGAGACGTAGAGAGGACCCACAGCCCGCCCCTGCTCTGGTCACTCACCCAGGGCACCAGGTAGGCAGGAGCCAAGGACAGAGTGACGCACGAAATCCCAGGGTCTAGGGCAGGAAGACCTGCTTGCCTGTGGCTCTTTGAAAACTCGGTGGGGGTTACTCCCACACTGAAGGAGTGGTGGTAAATGTGTCATTAGCCACGACCAGTGGTGACATGCCACAGAAAAAGAGGCCACCATGGACCTCAGATTCATGGTTTATACCTTGCGTCACCTGCCTCCCAGCGCGCGACGCCTGGAGAGAAACGTAGCAACGGTTAGGAAAAGGTAACATGAGGCGGAGCTGGCGGGCCCGAAGGGATGTGGTGAAGATTTGCCAAGCTATTAGAAGTCCTTTATAAGGAAAATGACCTCACCCAGTGACTCTTATGAATCCAAATTTTCCAGTTAAAAAAGAGCAAAGAGCACATTTTGCCATTTGCACCAGAGATTAGTATCTCTTTACTTAAATGCAAATTACTTTAAAAGCTAGGAAAACCTATAAAAATTTTAAATGTTCCACACCGGGGAATTAAACTGAGAGTCTTTGTCAAATAAAGTGAATTCTGGGAGATCTGCTCCGCGGGCTTGCCTTGCATCTCGGCCTGGCCGCACCCCGAGGAAGGAAGCTGTAAAGTTCTCACGGGGGAGAGACGGTCCCCGCTCCGTAAAACAACCCGGGCCTGGCCTGGCCGAGCGAGCACTCTGACTTAGCTCAGCTCACTCCTCCACGAGTTCGTTTGGAGCGCCAGTTAAAGGAGATTATTTTTGGACTGAGAATCTGCCTGGCACATTCTTTGAACCTAAGAGAGCTAAATAAAGCTGTGCCAACTCCTGTAACTCCGGGAGGAGGTCACCCACAAGCGATAGCCCTGTGAACCCAGCAGACCCGATGTGCTGGAACATTCTCTGATTTGGAGAGATGGGGGCCTCCTCCATGAACAGACCCGCCTACACGCGCATTAGTGCACTTGGGCAGGCACACACATGTGCACATGCACTGGCGAGCATGAAGCCAAAGCACAGAGGCCTCGGAGCTAAATACCCTGAGCCTTCCTGAAACCCGCGTGATTCTGTGAACCAGTGCTGCCGCAATCCATCTGATAAAAAGACGAGAAGGAGGGAGTCTGTGTCTTGGTTTAGGTGATGACACGCCAACTCGTTTCCCTTCCAGTCACTCGATCTCTCTGAACTTCAGTGACTTTCTTGGAAAATGGCAACGCTCGTCTCCCCCCATGGGTTACCGTATTGGAAGGGAGAAAGTTTACATATTCAAAGTCACCTTCCAAGTATAATAGTGCAGTTTTGAGTTTTTTCCCTTGCTTGTGCATTTTCTACTTTTTGTTCTCAGAAATAATGTAAGACAAGCTCATCAGAGAAAGTTAGAAAACAGTCTAGAAAAAACGGTAAGGGGGAAATCCCCCGTTCTTGCATCCCGCACAGACGAACGCTCCTACCGCTTTGATTTATTTCCTTCAGGCCTTTTCCTGCTCAATCTTGTTTGATATAGTTAAGAATATACCGTATGTACAACTTGCATTCGTATATATGGAGATACATGCCCACAAGTATTCTCTGATATCATTAAAAAGCCTTTATAAAACATGACTTTTAATTGCACCTCTCTCCCCCATCATCTTTACCAACACTATAGCCAGCGTTCCCATCGTCAGTCATTGAACACTGTGAACCTTGTGGAAGTGGTATTCACGGGCTTGTTATTTTGCTTCGTTCTCATGAAAGATGTTTGTATACAGCCAGCAAAACCAACATGTTGGAGGAGACTAATAATATTCATCCGTGGGCCCCTGTGAGAAACTCCAGGACCATTTACACTAATTTAACTGGCGACAAGGTGGCAGTAAAACAGATAGGGACCTCTTACTTCTTTGAAAAGTTAAAGCTAAATATGTACACATGCACATGTATGTATATGTATGTGTGTATGTGTGTATACGCACATACATACATACAGAGAGAGACAGAGAGAAGTCTTACCACTTATATGACCACTTTAAAATGCTTTTTTAGATTTTACTCGACTGTCTGGAGAACAAAGCATGCCTTTGTTTCTCCGCTGCGCAGGAATGAAGTCACTTAAAGACGGGCGCAGGCCTCGGAGGCGCGTGCAAGGCTTCTTCCGGAGCACACAGGCAGCGTTCAGGGCCCGGGCGGGCATTTCACAGTCACAGGAGAGGCCTTTGGCTGATTAAAATCACTATTTTTCTGACCATTTAGCCTCTAAATGAAGCAGCTGAGAGGAATAACACCGTACTATTTCTTCAGCTTTCAGAAATCCATCTTGTAATTGCCATTTTCATCAACAGAACGCATTCAGGGCAGAACTGGGGGCGAAGCTGCCACGGACCTGATGCGGCCAAGGATTCTTAAGCAATGGCTTTCACAGCCGCGGCCTCCTCCTGCGCAAAGCTTGCTGGTCCGCCAGCCGCCGCGAGCCCAGGCGGGCGGAGGGAGGGTACCGGTGATGGGAGGGTCGGCCTGCGCAGGGGAAGAGGGTGGGCGAAGAAGAATGGAGGGGGTCCCCAGAGAAGGGGCTCCAGGCCGTTCACTTTCTCCTCCTCCCCCCAGAGAGGCCCGCTGGCCGCCGAGGCGGTTGTTATCCTGTGCGCAGCGTGGATGGTCTGTAATCCTTTGTCAGAGTAATTGACGGTGAAGTCTGAACTTTTGCAGCTAATGATAAATAGGGCTTTTAAAGGTTGTAATTTCTTGTTTAACCGATGCCAGTTGCAAATACTTTGTGCTGAGGAATAATTCCTCGGTGCCAAATAAAATACAGTGGAAGTCTGTGGTGTGTTTTTCAGCGTATTGTTAGTCACAGCTTGCCTGACAGAGCCCTTTCTGTGCAGGAGATAAATGCTCAGGCCGCCTGGCTGCCAAGTTTACTACAGAAAGGACTTTTCTGGTGGAAAAAGCTTGCCTGTTTCTCCAGCAAACATTAATACAATTTTTTACGTTGTACTCAGAATTTTTATTCTTTCACACAACTCTCAAAGAGGTCCATGTTTAGTTCCTTGACATGCAAGGTAGTTTTTGAGTTTTTGAAGGTCTCCCTTCTTTCTCTGTTTCATTCGGGGGCTCTGGTCCCAAGTAAATGCCCAGAAGGGGGACCCTGGTCAGTTCACAGAAAACTGCAGAGAGCCATGGGGCTGGGGAAGGAGGTCGGGAGGGTCTGCCCACTTTGAGTCTGAAGGGAACATTATATGAAGGGGCTGGAGGAGGCCAACGGGGAGAGATGAGGGTTCCTGCAGGCTCTGAACGCGGCAGCCTGGCCTGGATTTGAGCCGGGATGACTGCCTGTGAGAATGCAACAAGGAGACACAGAAATACAATGGGAAGTACCAGCTGGGCTCGAAGTCCAGATGGGTGTGTTTCTGGAGGTTTCGTATGTAGGTAATTAGACTTTAAATGTACCGGCAGAGTTAGCAATTTAAAAATATCCGAAGGTTAGTTTTTGGGCCCTAGATAGTATTATGTTTTTGGAAATTTTCATTTTTTGTGAATCAAGTTGGTTAAGGTGAGGCTCCCCGGAGCCGGGGAAGTTGGGTCAGGAGCCCTTGGCAGGTGGATGACTGCGGGTTCCTGACAGAGGGGCGCGTGGGCTATCTGGATGCATATCTGGCCCGTTCGGCAAGTCCTTCAGAGCTCTCCCACACGCTAAACATAGTTTCCTTTTCCATGTGCTGAATTTGCACGTTGTATCTTTAGTTCCCTGGATACACAGATACTTCATAGATTGAAAGAAAGAGGACCAGGAGGGTTAAAAACAGGCCCAGACAGGGGGAGAGTGGGAGATGATGAACAAGAGATACTACAGGGAGGGTGGGGGGTTGAAGCATCCGAGAGGCCCCAGGCATCCCGATCATTAAAAGTAGCAGGCAGGGCCACATTTTCAGCATTGACCTTCCAAGTCTAAGCATTGGCATTCGTCTCATGCCCAGCCAAAAACCAAGCTCCGTGCAATTACTGGGGTGCTATCTGAAAGGCAAAACTGCTCTCAGCACCCATGACCCTGCTGAAAAAATCCATTCCTGACTCCCCTGCATGAAAGGATGGAGTCCAAGTGCGTGCTGTAAGAGGCCCTTCGCCATCTGGCCCTGCTTTCCCCATGGCTTCGTCTTTCCTCTCTTCTCAAAGCTCCCAAATGCTCGGCTGTGGCAACACAGGAGGGTCAAGATCATACCGCTGAGCAGCCCTGTGTTCTCAAGTCATCTAGGTCTCTGAACCTTTAAAATGACCATGATGGTGTGCTCCTACGGGGCTGGAGGGAGGAATTCCTAAGGCCAAAGTCCCCTCCTAGCGAAAAGTAATTCTGCTTTCTATCACTCTACTCCATCCATCGCCAACAGTCTTTTCCCCTGGTCAAAATGTATGGTTTTGTCCTTCAAGGTCCAGTACAATGAGGTCTCCCTTTTCTGTGACTCTTTTCTGCCGTATTAAAATACACCTGGTCCCTCCTTTGTGCCACGACTTCACAATGTTTGCCCTCATTACCTTACTTAGCTCATTCTGTTGGAAGCTACTTATTCATATACCTGGTGTTCTCACTGAATGGTGAGCTCCTGGGAAAGGTGGAGACCCTCGCCCTTCCATGTCCACCAGCCTGTAGGTGTTCAACAAACCTATTCTATGAATGGAAAGAGAACACCAGGCAGGAGACCTGAACTGATTCATCACTGCAACTTCATTTGGAGTCCATGGTTTAAAGGCTCCTACAAGCCTTGGGTATGAACTCAGTTAATCTGTGGGCATCCGACTAGTCCTTGTCAACTAAGGCCAAATGCTTTGCTTGCTGTGTTCAAGGATTACACATTTGGCCCTGTTTGGTGTGGCTCAGTGGATTGAGCGCTGGCTTGTGAACCAAAGGGTCGCTGGTTCAATTCCCAGTCTAGGGCACATGCGTGGGTTGCAGGCCAGGTCCCCAGTAGGGGGCACGTGACAAGCAGCCACACATTGGTGTTTCTCTCCTTTCTTTCTCCTTTCCTTCCCCTCTCTAAAAATAAATAAATACAGTCTTGAAAAAAACAAAAGAATTACAAATTCGTCAGATCCCCCATGGAGCTGGGTGTGTGTAAAGAGCAGACCCACATTTCTGCTAACAAATACAATTTCCATCACCAAAGGACTAAAAACAACAAGAACTGCCCAACTTAATCTCTTAACGGGGCTAACCAGTTCCTTACACTGAGGTGCTGGCCATGTTCATGTCCGAGAGAGCGAAGTTCGACTTATTTTCTCATCTTTTCCATTGTTCTATCACATAAGCATCCTCCGAAGGGTAAGCGCATGAATTTAAATTCCTTTCTGATAGCACTTGAGGCAAAGACAGTATAATATGGCTCTTCCACAGGTGGAACTGTAGAGTGTTTTAAACAGCTGGGGGACTCCAGAGGGCCGGGCGGTGGCGGCTCAGCGACCTACGCGAGACTGAGCATGTCGGGCGGGCCCGCCGACCTTGTGCAGCGTCAGATTGTGTCCCCGCCCTTCTGGGAGTGTTTGATAGCTCACTGATCTGGAGAGGAACAGAAATGTCTTGCAGGCTGTAAGTCCAAGTCTCGATTTTTTTTTCCCCCAAACCGAATGCTCAGAAGCATTTCTTTGAAAGAAACACCTGTCGTGAAAATCCCATGAATGCTATTCCGTCATGTCGAGGATTTGGTCTAGTTGCCTATTTCAATATCTGGGTTAAAAATGATACCCTCATGCTCCCACAAATTCCTATTCACTTCTTCATGTTTTAATAGTTTTAGGAAGGAAAGTTCACAACCTCTGCACTTTCTCAACCCCTGGCTCTCTGAAAGGCAAGGCAGTCAAGCTTTGCGGAATTTGGGCTCAGTAGCCCCGCGGCTGGGAGCCACACGTCCGTCGGCTGTGGGCCTCGGCCAGGCGGCTCAGCCTCAGCCTCCGGCGTCTTCATCTGCATTACAGGGGTGGTAATCACATGGCCTTGAATGGCAGTGAAATACGAAATAAACACCTAACAGTGGGTCTTGGCAGATAGTAAGTACTCAGAAATTATCTGTTTTACTAAGAAATGTTCATGAAGGACTGACTTGGGAAATCACATCGACTTAACGTCACATTAGAAGGAAAGTATTAAGAAAGGTGCAAAATACTGTCTTTGCCTTCACAGAGCTATGACATTATATAATGATTATATAACCACATAATGAAAATCATATAACAGAAGTCTACAATCATTATCTAATAACGTCTTATTTATACGAATAGTGTTTTTAGAAGATCGTCTTATCCGTACTTCACGACAATCCTATAAACATTTACGCCTTTCTTTGTCATTTGTTAGTAAAGAAACTGGAGCTCAGGGAGGTGTGCCAGTTTGCTGACGGTGACAGACAGGGCGGGGCCTCCCCCGGGGCTCTGTCACCTGCTCGGTTCACTCCCGATTCATGCCCGTCTCTCCCTCTGAGCAGCCGCTGAGACAGAAACACGTAGAAAACGGGGACGACAACATGAGCGCATAGAACAACGTGCTCAGTTGTGTGAGTCAAGCACTTGAGGCGATTAGAGTCAGAGAATAATTAATGTGGTCTAGAGAAGTTGGGGAGAGTAAAATAGAATTTTAATTAAAAGTGAAATGCTACTAAACCCTGGTTTCCCCACATGTTAAATCAGATGAACGTTGCCTCCCTTATTTTGCTGAACTGTATTACATTATTAATACCTTTTTGGTTAAAATGATACTAAGTACTCTTTTCGTCCTCCACAAAGACATTTGGAATATAAATGAAATAGCATATGTGAGGTGTTTTATGATCTTTGGAAGAAAGGCACCATAGAAATGCAACCTCTCAGCCCTCAGAAGTTATGAGCTTGAGTGTATTGTCTCTGACTAATGGGATTCAGTTCCCTCCATCTGCACTGAGAATGAAGTAGGGAACATAGGTTTCTCGTTCTTTTCCTGAGGTTCAAAAATCTCTAGGCTGTGGTTAACGTTTGGCTTGAAACCACTAAAAACACACACCAAATATTCATCATATCCAAAGGTTAAGTAGGGTCTGCAAGATGTAGCAGATTTATTGGCCATCGGTCACTGCCGTCACTACACAGGGCTGGATGCTAGCTTGCCTTCTCAGCTGTGCTGTCTCCATGAAGGAACCTCGAGAAGCAGGACAGACTTCGGAAAGCCAGGGCCATACATCTTCCTGTCTCCTGTCCTGCGCTCCCACAAGGGATGACCTTGGAGAAGCTCACCTTTGTGATGTCTTTGTTGAAATGAATGGTAGACAGATTTGCCCGGCAGATCTGTGGCCTGTGTCTAACGGACTAGCCACCAAGCTTTTCTTAGTCCGTGATATTAAGACTTTCTCTCTCAGCCTGGGGAATAAATTGTTTTTCTGGATGCTCTCCTTTTGGAAGAGGCCTCAACTTGGAATCTAATGAACAGGCTTAGGTTCTGTTGTTCCTGGATCCTTGGTAACATGATTTTTCCAGGCCTGTCAAGAAGCTGCGTTTGCGGACGGGCCCATAAAACTCACCTAGCAGCTTTGCTCTGGACTTTGAGACCTATACTACAACGGTTCCAATGTCTTGCAGGTCACTTCTGTGCTAGCGGGATGGTGGCCACGTAGGAGCGCTCAGAGTGTAACGGAAAACCATCCTAAGCGATCCGTCTTCAATGCCCCCTCTCATTCTCTTTTCGGCCACTTTTCCTCCCCCACGTCTGCACTGTGCTGCAATTTAAGACCTCGGTGATGCCGCACTTGGTTGTACCGACCAGCACAGCTTGGCAATCGGCTTCACTTGGATCCTTATACTCTCGGCCTTGGTTTATTTAAATGTTAAACATCTGAAGTATCTATTTAAAACACTTTTTTTTTTGTCTACAGTTGAGTCCAGCTGGCACTGATATGCCATGAGCCATTCTCTGGGCGCTCCTACCTAGAAACTAATCTGTCAAAGCGAGCTACCAGATACAGCTGGCATGGGGCTAGGTGATGGTGACGCACCCTAGCACTGTTCGTGGGCTCTGGAGAACACCCGGACGGGTACAGTGCTTCCCAGTTCCACAGGCTGGCCTTTTCCGGTTCTCATGTTCACAGCACTATCTCTGTTGCAGTTCAACCCGGGATTCTCTGAGCCGAGTCACGCGTACACCCACATCTACATCCACACCCGCATGCACACTCGCACACACGGACATTTTAGGAGAAGTATGTCCCCTGTCTTTAAACGTTAGATTATTTTAAAATTCCAGAACTTTATAAAAGTGTTTCATTTGTACCGTCTTCCCCATTGTTTGAGTACCTGCTAAGTCTCAACATTTTCTTTAAAAATTATCTAAAAGAAAATAAATATCCATGCAGCACAGAAATAACCTTGATATCCACAAAGATAATTGGTAATGTTATTTCAAGCATCAAGAACACCGCAGATTTGACCACAGAAACAACCATGGGATTACATAATATCTACTTAATCCATTGTTAAATCCATACACTCCAAAATTAGAAATAATGAGTAAGTAAATATATTATTTTTTACTACATCCCTCTTTGAGTGCACAAATTTACTCATTGGTCAAGTATTTAAAGAGGACTTTAGGACTGAAAATCAGAAAAAGTTATTAAAAACAGTCCAATACCATGCCCCGTTTGACAGCATTAGGAATGAGAATCCAGGTTGGCAGAGTTATATTCCTGAAATTAAATGACATTACTGGGGGGAAAGAAGTCCCATGACGTTTTAGGGCCAGACAGAGTGAGAACCCAGGTTGTTTGACCACTAATGCACTGGAGTTTGTTTTTCTTCCCACCATTAAATAAAGTTGTCTTTGTAATAAAATTCTATGAAACAATTTTTATAAACATCGGATGCTGAAAACATGGGAAAGGGGACAAAATCACTAGTACGTAAATCTGACCTGCAGCCTGTGACGAATCAGAGATAACCTTTGATACGAAACATGCGTTCTCCCAGGTCCAGATGCTAAGCACACTGATGCCACCTGGTGACCTCCCGGGCTCCGTGGCCCCCAAAGCCAAGTGCCCTGTGGCTTTCAGAGGAGCTGGCGGTGGTGCTAAAGAGGGAAGTCTCCAGGAAAGAAAACCATAACCACCCTCTAGCCAAGGAGATTCCCCGCACACTAACGGACCTGTAGTAGAGAAAGAAGCCTGACAATGCTATCAAGGGGGAGGTTTGACTACTACCCCTGGAAAACCTTCGTATGGAAATAACCAAAGAAACACAGTGAAGGACCCCAGTGGGGGGGTCTTCGAAATACACCTGAATAGTTCCAAGGGGGCAGATTTCCTTCGAGGTAATTCTCTCTTTGGTGAGATAAAAAAATTTTAAACCCCTACTTATCATGTCCCCACTTGTGCCCAAATCAGTTACCATGTTTCTTTAACAGATTTATGGCAACACTGTGTTTATAAAATCTGACTACCTCTTCTACCTCCACACCGATTCCATATGTTTTTCACGAGTCCCCTGAGTTTGCAAAATCTTCTCATGTATTCCTAAAACACTTGGTTTAAAGGTGCTGACTTCCAGAGAGTTAGCCAGACCCCCGAACCCTGGGCCAGGTTACGCGGAGGCGAGGAGGAAGAGGGGAGATGAGAAGGCTGGCGAAGGAGAGCGCTCCCAGCGGCTGGGGACCGGGGTAGTGGGTGGAGTCACGCGCGAGCTCGTCCCAGTGTGCTCTTCCCCCTGCTCAACACATTACCATCAACGTCCTTTCTTGAAAGTAATTTAAAAGTGGGGGGAAATCTAAAATAGTGGACATCTGAGAAAAGATGCAAGAATGTGGAGGGAAGAACACTTGGACTGGCATTGGAGGCAAGTTAAGAAACAGACGCGAAGGAAAAGAATGATTTAGGTAGTGACTAGAAGTCCTTGTTCCTATCTTCAGTTAGCTTTTGTAGTTCAACCCTCTTTTTAATCAACAAAACTTGTCAGGTCTTTCCTCCATCCCGCCTTCGTCCTGTTATGAGTGGAGCAGGATGAGTTCTTCTTGCCAAGTTTCGGATGACAGGGAGTTGGAAGCGGTGGCCGCAGCGGGCGTCGCAGTGACACACAGATTACTCACAGGTCCCTGCTGCAGTCAGACTGTCACCTACTAACAAGGAGCCCTTTAGGGCTGTTCAGCAAGCAGGCATGACTCAGTGGAATAAGATTATTCCACATGGATTTGGGGGTGTTTTGCCCAAAAGCATTTTTTCTCATGTAACCTTAATGCATCATCTTCCTTACTATTTAAAACAGTCACATATCCCTGGAGAGGAAACCACCATGTAATTAAGGTTTAGGTGTGGCTGACAGCCTGTAATGCTCCCGTATGTCAGAGAATGGATTCACCAGGCTTTTGCCTGAGCCCCTTTGCCAGTAAAAGGGGCTAGAAGACACAGAGACTAGAAATGACTGACTAGAAGAAAATATGACCTGAAGCTAAACATATCATTTCGGAACATAAATAACTGTACCAGGTCACGTCTAAACTGTCGATAACTCCACAAGCATCATCATTATCAAAGTCAAAGATGTCTTGCGTGCCACCAAGATGAACAAGAGATCTGTTCCACATTCTCAGTTCGCCTGCCTTCCAGGCTTCCCTTCTCCCTGGGGAGATAATTAGCGATGCAAAGTGGTGCCCAAGGAGAGGGAATGAAAGACCGGGGCACCACCTGCGTCTGGAACCGGCCTGCCTCAGGAGGACCGCAGTAGGTCTTTGTAGCAGGAACACCGGTGTGCCGAGACTTTCCAAGAAGGCGGCCCTGAGAGGACCGCCAGGTCTGGTGGCTGAGTGTGAACTGACCAGGGTGCGGACCACAGGCATTTCCCCTAAGCACAGCTCACACGTTCGTTTCGTCCTTCCCAGAAAGGGGCCTGAAGTAGGCGAGGCACTGGAGCCAGATACTGGATGCCACCGTTAACAAGTCAGAAAAGTTCCTGCCCTCACGAAGTGCTCAGTCTAGTGTGAGACAGTGCGAACAGCTACAGATTCACACGTGTTATCAAGCAGGGGTTCAGCTGCTGGGAGAAGAGTGAAGTGAGGGGAAGGCTACTTCCGGTTGGTGATCCAACAAGGTCCCCATGAGGAGCTGTCGGGTCAACTGACTCAGAGCGGGGAAGGAGCCATCAATAATGTAAGGGATCTGTGGACGGGGCGAGGCCTAGGATGTGCTGCGTGGCAAAAAGAGGCAAGGACAAAGAGGAACATAGGTGAAAGACGAGGAAAATGTGTCTTTGTCACCACCACGAGTAGCACAAGGAGATAGGGTGATTAGAGCAACAAGTCACAGTGCAGCTGAGAAATGGATGCTGAGCTTCAAGTAGGACAGAGAGGCACCTGCTGACCGTGGCTTCTGACCTACCACCCACTGCGGAATCTCTGACCCCCTTTCCAGCCCACTGCTGCCCTGAGGGCCACCGCATCTACCGGAATACCTCTTCTCTATCGCCACATTGCTTCTCCAGTGCTTGTGACTTCTTCCCCCAAATCAGTGATAAGTCCCCTGCAGGCGGACTGCAGGTAAGGTTTCTCTGTGTTTCTCAGAGTGCCTACTTGCTTGGCACATAGAAGATACTCAGTAGATAGTTGTTAAAATGAATGAATAAGGTGTTAGAGAAAAGGTGTGGAGCTCAAGATTGGGTGTGAC
>PVKM010024291.1:0-20617 GCA_004027735.1 Carollia perspicillata
AGTCCTAAACCTAATCCTAATCCTAGCACTGACCCTAGAATTAAGCCTATACCTAAACCTAACCCTAATCCTGACACTCACCCTAACCCTAACCGTAACATTAACCGTAACCCTAGCCCTAAACCTAACCCTAACTGAAGCCCTACTTCTAGCCCGAATGATAAATATAACCCTATCCCTACCCCTAACCCTAACTGAAGCCCTAGCCCTAGCCCTAATATAACCGTAACCCTAACCCTAACCCAAAACCTGAACATAACCCTAACCCTAACCCTAACCGAAGCGCTAGCCCTAGATTTACCAAAACCATAACTGTCACCCTAACCATAACCCTCCCACTAATCTTACGGTAGACCTCAATTTAGACTTACCCTTAGCCCTATCCCTAAAACTACCACCACCCCTAAACCGAACCCTAAGTATAAACCTAGTCCTAGCTCTAAATATAACCCTAACCTTTACCCTAACCCTTCTCCTAGCCATGGCCCTAGCCATACGCCTAGCTCTTGCCCTAAGCCTAACCATAAACCTAAGCCATGACCTAAACCTAGCCCTAACCCTAGCCCTAAACCTAATCCTAGCCCTAGCCTTGACCCTAGCCTTAAGACTATACCTAACCCAAACCCTAACCCTAACCCTAACTCTAACCCTACAACTAACCCTAACCCTAAGCCTAACACTATCCCTAATCCTACCGTAATACTAACCCTAACCCTAACTAAAAACCTAACACTATCCCTAACCGTAAACATAACCCTAACCCTAACCATAACACTAAACATAAACCTATGCTTAAGCCTATACCTAATCCCTAACATTAACCATAAACCTAACCCTTCTGCCAGCCATAGCCCTCGCCATAGCCCTACTTGTAGCCCAATGTCTAACCCTAAACCTAACCCAAGACCTAAACCTGGCCCCAACCCTAGCCCTAAACCTAATCCTAGCCCTAGCCTAGACCCTAACCTTAAGCCTATACTTAACCATAACCCTAACCTTAACCCTCACTTTATCCCTAACTCTAACCCTAATTCTAACCATAAAACTAACCCTAACCCTAAAATTAACCCTAACGCTAACCCTAACCATATCAGTAACCCTAACCATAACTCTAAAGCTAACGGTAACTGAAGACCTAGCCTTAGACTTAACACTAACCCTAAACCTGACCCTAACCAAAGCCCTACACTTAGCCTTAACCATAACCGTAATCCTAACCCTAACCCTAATTAAAGCATTAGCCCTAGCCCTAAAAATAACCTAGCCATTGCTCTAAATATAATCCTAACCCTAACCCTAACCCTAACCCTAACCCTTCCCCTAGCCATAGCCCTAGCCTTAGCCCTACCTTTAACCCTAAGCCCAACCATAAACCCAACCCATGACCTAAACCTAGCCCTAACCCTAGCCCTAAAACTAATCCTATTCTTAGACTTGACCCTAGCCTTAGCCTATACGAAACCCTAAACCTAACCCTAACCCTAAACTTAACCCTAGCGCTAACCGTAACACTAAGCCTAAACCTAAACCTAACCCTAACCCTAAATCTAACTGTAACACTACCCCTAACCCAACCGCTAACGCTAACCAAAGTCCTAGCCCTGGCCCTAATCATAACCGTAACCCTAACCGTAAACCTAAACAAAGGCCAGCGCTGGCCCTAAGCATAACCGTAACCGTAACCCTAACCCTAAATCTAACACCAACCATAACCCTAACCATAACACCAAACCTACCCTAACCTTAACCCTAACCCTAACTCTAACCCTACCACTAATCCTAATCATAAACCTAACCCTAACCATAACCTAACCATAACACTAACCCTAACCCTAAACCTAACTCTTTCCCTAAATGAAGCCCTAGCCCTAACACTAACCATAAGAGTAAACCTAACCCGAACCCTAAACCTAACCCTAACCAAAGCCCTAGCCCTAGCCCTAAACATAACAGTAACCATAACTCTAACCCTAAACCTAACCCTAACCATAACATTAACCTTAACACTAACCCTAACCATAACCCTAAATGAAGCCATAGCCCTAACCCTAACCATATCCATAACCCTATCCCTAATCTTAACCCTAACCATAACCTTAATGGTTACACTAACACTAACCCTATCCCTAACCTAAACCTAAACATAACCCTACCCTTAAGCGTATACCTAACCCTAACCGTAACACTAACCCTAACTCTAACCCTAATCCTACCACTAACCCTAACCCTAACACTAACCCTAAGCATAACCATAACCCTAAGCTTAACCAAAGACCTTGCCCTAACCCTAGCCATAATCGTAACCGTAACCCTCACCCTAACCCTAACACTCCCACTAGTCTTACTGTAGACCTCATTTTAGAACTAGTCTTAACCCTAGCCCTATCCCTAAAAGTACATCTACCCCTAAACCGAACACTAAGGGTAAACCTAGCCCTAGCTCTAAATCTAAATCTAAATCTAAATCTAAATCTAACCCTAACTCTAACCCTATCCCTCCTCCTGGCCACAGCCATAGCCATAGCACTAGCTCTAGCTCTAAGCCTAAACATAAACCTAAACCACGACCTAAACCTCACCCTCACCCTAGCCATAAACCTAATCCTAGCTCTAGCCTTGACTCTAGATTTAAGCCTGCACCTAACTCTAACCCTAAACCTTACCTTACCACGAAACCTAACCCTAAACATAACCCTATCACAAACCCTAACCATAACACTAACCATAACCCTAACTCTAACCTTAACCCTAACTGAAGCTCTACTCCTAGCCCTAACCATAACCGTAACCCTAACCCTAACCCTAAAACTAACACTAAATAAAGCCCTAGCCCTCGCCCTAACCATACCGTAACTGTAACCCCAACCATAACCCTGACAACACCCCTAACCATAACTCTAGCCTTAAGCCTATACCTAAATGTAACCCTAAACCTAAACCTTACCCTAAACCTAACCTTAACCTAACCCTAAAAATAACCCTAACTGTAAACCTAACCCTAACCCTAAACCTAACCCTACCCTAAGCCCTAAGCCTAGCCCTTACAATAACGGTAACCCTCACCCTAACCCTAACCTCCCCACTAATCTTACTGTAGACCTCACTTTAGATCTAGGCCTAGGCCTGTCCCTAAACCTAGCAGTACCCCTAATCCTAACCCTAAGGATAAACCTAGCCCTGGCTCTAAATCTAAACCTAACCCTAAACCTAACACTTCTCCTAGACATAGCCCTAGCCATAGCCCTAGCTCTACCCCTAAGCCTAACCAAAAACGTAACCCACGACCTAAACCTACCTCTAACCTTAGCCCTAAACGTAATCCTAGCCCTAGCTTTGGCCCTAGTCTTAAGTCTATATGTAATAGTGAGCCTTACCTTAACCCTAACCCTAACGCAAACCCTAACCCAGACCCTAACGAAAGCCCTAGCCCCAACCCTAAACATAACCGAAACCCTACCCCTAACACTAAAGCTAACACTAACCATAACCCTAGCCCTAGACCTAACCATAACCATAACCGTAACCCTAATGCTAAACCTCAGCCTAACCATAACCCTAATCGTAACACTGACCCTAACCCTAACCCAAACATAACGCTAACCCTAACCATAACCCTAGCCTTCAGCCTATACCTAACCCTAACCCTAACCCTAACGAAAGCCCTAGCCTTAGCCCTAACCATAACCGAAAACCTATCCTTACCCTAAACCTAACCCTAAACAAAAACCTTGCGCTAGCCCTAACCATAACCGTAACCTTAACCCTAACCCTAAAAATACCCCTAACAATACCCCTAAACTTAACACTAAACCTAACCCTAACCCTAACCATAACGCTAAACATAACCCTAGCCTTAAGCCTATACCTAAACCTAACCCTACTCCTAATCCTAAACCTAACCCTAACCATTCTGCTAGCCGTAGCCTTAGCCATAGCCCTACCTCCAGCCCTAAGACTAACCATAAACTTAACCCAGGACCTAAATGTAGCCCTAACCCTAGCTCTAAACTTAATTCTAGACCTAGCCTTGGCCCTAGACTTAAGCCTATACGTAACTTTGACCCTAACACTATCCCTAACCCTAACCCTAACGCTAACCAAAGAGACGACCTAAACCTAGCCCTAACCGTAGCCCTAAACTAATCCTAATCCTAGCCTTGACCCTAGCCTTAAGCCTATACCTAAACCTAACCCTAATCTTAACCCTAACCCTAAACGTAACCCTAACACTAACCCTACCCAAAGTGTTAACGCTAGTACTAACCATAACAGTAACTGTAACCCAAACCCTAACCTTACACTAACCACAACCCTAACCATAACACTAACCCTAACCTAACCCTAACCCTAACTCTAACCCTACCACTAATCCTAACCCTAACCCTAACCCTAAACCAAATTCTAGTGAGGCCCTATCTCTAGCCCTAACCATAACCGAAACCCTAACACTAATCCTAACACTATTTTTAACTCTAAAACTAACCCTAAACCTAACCCTAACCCTAACCCTAAACCAAATTCTAGTGAGGCCCTATCTCTAGCCCTAACCACAACCGAAAACCTAACCCTAACCCTAACATTATTTTGAACTCTAAACCTAAACCTAACCCTAACCATAACCAACCATAACCCGAACCCTAACCCTAACACTAAACCGAACCCTAACACTAACTCTAACCCTAGACCTAACCATTTTTATAACACTAACGCTAGCCATAGTCCTAGCTATAGCCCTAGCTCTAGCCCTAAGCCTAACCATAAACCTAACCCACACCTAAACCTAGCCCTAACCCTAGTCCTAAACCTAATCCTAGCCCTAGCCTTTACCTAGCCTTAAGACTATATCTAACCCTAACCCTAACCCTAACCCTAACCCTAACACTATTTTTAACTC
Source organism: Carollia perspicillata (assembly GCA_004027735.1). NCBI lineage: Eukaryota > Metazoa > Chordata > Mammalia > Chiroptera > Phyllostomidae > Carollia > Carollia perspicillata. The sequence goes on from PVKM010024291.1 coordinate 4,895, forward strand.
TAAACCTAACCCTAACCCTAAACCTAAACCTAGCCCAAACCCTAACTAAGGCCCTAGACACAGCCCTAACCATAACCAAAACACTAACCCTAATCCTAAAGCTAAACCTAACCAAAACCGTAGCCCTAGCCTTAAACATAAGAGTAACCGTAACTCTAACCCTAACCCTAACCCTAACCCTAACCCTAACCATAACCCTACCCATAACACTAAACCTAACCATAACCCTAACCATAACCCTTAACATAACCTTAGCTTTAAGCCTGTACCTAACCATAAATATAATCTTAACCTTAAACCTAACCCTAACCCTTCTGCTAGCCATAGCCCTAACCATTGCCCTAGCTCTAGCCCTAAGCCTAACGATAAACCTAATCCACGATCTAAACATAGCCCTAATCCTAGCCCTAAACCTAATCCTAGAACTAGCCTTGACCTAGGCTTAAACGTATACCGAACACTAACCCTAACCCTAACTCTAACTCTAACCCGACCACTAACCCTAAACCTAAACCTAACCCTAACACTAACCCTAACCCTAAATCTAACCCTAACACTAACCCTAACCCTAAATTTAACCATCACCATGACCCTATCCCTAGCCACAGCCCTAGCAATAGCGCTAGCTCTAGACCTAAGCCTAAACCATAATTCTAACCCACGACCTAAACCTAGCCCATACTATAGCCCTAAACCTAATCCTAGCCTTAGCATTGACCCTAGCCTTAAGCCGATCCTTAACCTTAACCCTAACCCTAACCCTCACCCTAACCCTAATTCTAACCCTAGCACTAACCCTAACCCTAAACATAACCCAAACACTAACCCTAACCATAACACTAACCCTAACCATAACTCTAACCGTAACCCTAACTGACCCTACCCCTAGTCCTAACCCTAACCCTAAACCTAACCCTAACCCTAAACCTAACCCTAATCAAAGCTCTAGCCCTAGTTCTAACAATAATCATAACCGTAACCCTAACCCTAACCCTAACGCTAACAATAACCCTAAATGAAACCCTACCCCTAACCCTAACCCTAAAAATAATCATAACCCTAACCATAACACTAGACATAGGCCTATACCTAAACCTAAACGTAACATTAAAACAAACCCTAACACTAAAACTAACCCTAACACTAACCCTAACACTAACCCTAAACTTAACCCTAACCCTAAATTAACCCTAACCGAAACCCTAGACCAAGCCCTTACCATAATTTAACCCTCACCCTAAACTTAAACCTCCCAGTAATCTTACCGTAGACCCCAAGTTAGACTTGGCCCTAGCCATATCCCTAAATCTTCCAATACCTATAAACTGAACCCTAAGGATAAACCTAGACCTAGCTCTAAATCTAACCCTAAACCTAACAGTAAACCTAACCCTACTCCTTGCCAGAGCCCTAGCCATAGTCCTAGCTCTAAACTTAAGCCTAACCACAAACCTACCCCACTACCGAAACCTAGCACTAACGCTAGCACTAAACCTAATCCTGGCCCTGCCTTGGCCCTAGCCTTAAACCTATATGTAACTGTGACCCTACCCCTAAAACTAAACCTAACACTTATCCTAACCCTTCCCTAACCCTAACCCTAACCCTAACACTAACCCTAACCCTAACCCTAACCCTAAACTTACCCTAACCATAACCCTAACCGTAACACTATCCCTAACAATAACGCTAAACATAACCTTAACCATAACCCCAGCCTTAAGCCTATACCTAACCCTAACACTAACCGTAACCCTAACCCTACCCCAAACTGAAGCCCTAGCCCAAGCCCTAACCCTAACCGTAACTCTAACCCTAACAATAAACTTCATCCTAAACAAAGCCCTAGCCCTAGCCTAACCATAACCGTAAACATATACCTAACTCTAACCATAACCCTAACCATAACTCTAGCCTTAAGCCTATACCTAAATCTAACCCTAAAACTAAACCTAACCATAACCCTAACACTAACCCTAACCCTAAACCTAACCCTAACACTAACTGTAATTCTATCCGAAGCCCTTGCCCTTGCCCTTACCATGACGGTAACCCTCACGCTAACCCTAACCCTCCCACTAATCTTACCATAGACTTCAATTTAGACCTAGCCCCAGCGCTATTTCTAAACATAGCACTACTACTAATCCTAACCCTAAGGATAAACCTAGGCCTGGCTCTAAATCTAAACCTAACGCTAAACCTAAACCTTCCCCTAGCCACAGCCCTAGCCATAGCCCTTGCTTTAACCCTAAGCCTAACCATAAACCTAACCAAGAACCTAAACCTAGCCCTAATCCTAGCCCTAAACATAATCCTAGCCCTAGGCTTGGACCTAGCCTTAAGCCTATACGTAACCGTGACCCTAACCCTAAACGTAAACCTAAACCTAATCCTAACACTAACCCTTCATCTAGCCAAAGCCCTAGCCATAGGCCTAGCTCTAGCCCTAAGCCTAAACATAAACCTAACCCACACCTAAACCTAGCCCTAACCCTAGTCCTAAACCTAATCCTAGCCCTAACATTTACCTTAGCCTTAAACCTATATCTAACCCTAAACCTAACCCTAACCCTAACTCTATTCCTAAAACTAAAACTGACCCTAAAACTATCCCTAATTCTAAACTTAATCATAAGCCTAAACCTAACCCAAAACCAAACCTTAACTAAGGCCCTAGCCACAGCCCTAACCATAACCAAAACCCTAACCCTAAGCCTAAAGCTAACCCTAACCAAAACCCTAGCCCTAGCCCTAACCGTAACCCTAACCATACCATAACCATAACACTAATTCTAACCCTAACCAAAACCATAACCCTAAACATAACCCTAGACTTAAGCCAATACCTAACACTAACCCTAACCCTAAACCTCACTCTAACCCTTCTGCTAGAAATAGCTCCAGCCATTGCCCTAGCTCTAGCGCTCAGCCTAACCATAAAGCTTACCCACGACCTAAACCTAGCCCTAACCCTAGTCCTAACCGAATCCTAGCCCTAGGCTTGCCCCTAAACTTAAGCCTATACCTAACCGTAACCCTAACCCTAAACCTAACCCTAACCCTAACCCTAACCCTAACCCTAACCCTAACCCTAACCCTAACTCTATCCCTAAAAGTAAACCTACCCCTAAAGGTAACGCTAAACCTAACCCTAACCATAACACTAACACTAACCCTAACCCTAAACTTAACCCTAATTGAGGCGCTAGCCCTAGCCCTAACCATAACCGAAAACCTAACCCTAACCTTAAACATAACCCTAACCAAACCCCTACCCCTAGCCCTAACCATAACCGTAACCGTAAACGTAACACTAAACCTAACCCTAACCATAACCCTAACCGTAACACTAACCCTAAACCAAACAATAACAAGTAGTATAACACTAACCATAACGAGACCCTTAAGCCTATACATAACCCTAACCCTAACCCTGACCTAATCATAACCAAAATCCTAGCCCTAGCCCAAACCATATCCATAAATGTAACCTTAACCCTAACCATAACCCTAACTGTTACACTAAACCTAACCCTAACCATAACCATAACACTAAACATAACACTAGCCTTAAGCCTATTCCTACCCTAACCCTAAACATAACCCTAAACCTAACCCTAACCCTATCGCTAGTCATAGATCTAGCCATAGCCCTAGCTCGAGCCCTAAGCCTAACCATAACCCAATCCATGACCTAAGCCGAGTCCTAAACCTAGCCCTAAAACTAATCCTATCCCTAGCCTTGACCCTAGCCTTAGCTTGCACCTAACCTTAACCCTAACCCTAACCCTAACGCTAATCTAACCCTAACACTAACCCTAACCCTAAACCTAACCCTAAACCTAAATCTAACCATAACGCTACCCCTACCCCTACCCCTAAACCTAACTGAAGCCCTACCCCTAGCCCTAACCAAAAGCATAACCCTAACACTCACCCTAACCAAAGCCCTAGCGCTAGCCCTAACCATAACCGTAACCCTAACCCTAAAAGAAACCCTAACAATAACCCTAACCGTAACACTAACCCTAACCTTAAACAAAACCCTAAACCTAAATGAAGCCCTAGCCCTAACCATAACCATAACAGTAACCATAATGCTAACCCTAATCCTAACACTAACCAAAGCTCTAGCCCTAGCCCTAGCCCTAACCATAACCACAATTGTAACACTAACCCTAACCCTAACCGAAAACCAAGCCCTAGCCCTGACAATAACTGTAACCATAACGCTAACCCTAATCCTAACCATAACACTAACCCTAACCCTAACCATAACAATAACCATAACCATAACCCTAACCACACCCTAGCCTTAAGCGTATACCTAACCCTAACCCTAAATCTAACCCTAACCATAACACTAACCATAACCGTAGCCCTAAGCCTAACCCTAAACCTAAACCTAACCAAAGCCCTAGACTTGCCCTAACCACACATGAAACCCTAACCCTAACCCTAATTGTAACCGTAACTCTAACCCTAACCCTAAACCTAGCCGTAACCCTACCACTATCCCTAAAACTAACCTCAAACAAAGCCCTAGACTTAGCCCTAACCATAACCGTGACTGTAACCCTAGACCTAAAACTAACCCTAAACATAATATTAACCATAACTCTAACCCTAACCCTAACCCTATCCGTATCACTAACCCTAACAATAACCCTAACCCTAACGCTAAAGGAAGCACTAGGCCTAAACCTAAATATAAACATAAAGCTAACTCTTACCCTAACCCTAACCCTAGCTAAAGACCTGGCCCTAGCCCTAGCCATAACCGTAACCCTAACCCTAAACCTAACCATAACTGTAACCGTAAGACTGACTCTAACCCTAACCCTAACAATAACCCTAACCCTAACCATAACACTAGTCTTAAGCCTATACCTAACCCTAAACCTAACATCAAACCTAACCCTAACCCTAACATTAACCATAACCCTAAACCTAACCCTAACCCTAAACTAACCCTAACCGAAAACCTAGCCCTAACCCTTACCAAAAAAATAACCCTCACCCTAACCATAAACCTCCCACTAATCTTACCGCAGACCCCACTTTAGATCTAGCCCTAGCCCTATTCCTTAACCTAGCACTAACCCTAAACTTACGCTAAGGATAAACCTAGGCCTGGCTGTAAATCTAAACCTCACCCTAACATAACCCTTCCCCTAGCCACAGCCCTAGCCAAAAACCTAGCTCTACCCTAAGCCTAACCATATACCTAACCCACGACCTAAACCTAGCTCTAAACCTACCACTAAACCTAATCCAAGCACTAGCCTTGGCCCTAGCCTTAAGCCTATACATAACCGTGACCATAACCCTAAACCTAAACCTAACGTTAAACCTAACCCTAAACCTAACCCTAACCATAACCCTAACCCTAACACTAACACTAACCCTAAACCTACCCTAACCCTAACCCTAACCGTAACACTAACCCTAATCCTAACCCTAACCCTAACCCTAACACTAAACTTTCCCCTTGCCATAGCCCTAGCCATAGGCTTAGCTCTAGCCCTAAGCCAACCGTAAACCTAACCTTCACCTAAACCTAGTCCGTACCGTAGTCTTAAACCTAATCTAATCCCTAGCCGTTACCCTAGCATTAAGCTTATATCTAACCCCAATCCTAACCCTAAACGTAACCCTAACCCTAACTCTATATCTAAAACTAAACCTGACCCTAAACCTAACCCTAATTCTAACCTGAAACATAACCCTAAACCTAACCCTAACCCAAATCCTAACTAAGACCCTAGCCCCAGCCCTAACCATAAGTGAAACCCTATCCCGAACCCTAAAGCTCACCCTAACCAAAACCCTAGCCCTACCCTAACTATAAAAAGAACCGTAATTGTAACCCTAATGCTAACACTAACCTTAACACTAACCGTAACACTAAACCTAACCCTAACCCTAACCATCACCCTAAATATAACCCTAGCCTTAAGCCTATACCTAACCCTATCACTAACCCTAACCCTAACCCTAACTCTAACCCTACCACTAACCCTAACCCTAAAGCTAACCCAAAGCCTAACCCTAACACTAAAACTAAGTCTATCCCTAAAACTAAACCGACACTTAAACCTAAACCTAACCATAACCGTAACACTAACCCTCACCATAACCCTAACGCTAACTGAGGACCTAGCTCTAGAACTAACCATAACTGAAACCTTAACCCTAACCTTAATCCTTACCCTAACCGAAGCCCTAGACCTTAACATAACGGTAACCTTCACCCTTACCATAACCCCCCCACTAATCTTACTGTAGACCTCACTTTAGACCTAGCCCTAGCCCTATCTCTAAAGCTAGCCCTACCCCTAATTCTAACCATAAGGATAAACCTACGCCTGGCTTTAAATCTAAACCTAACTCTAACCCTAACCCTTCCCCTAGCCACAGCTCTAGCTTAGCCCTAGCTCTAGCCCTAAGCCTAACAATAAATCCACCACACGATGTAAACCTAGCCCTAACGATAGCCCTAAACTGAATCCAGGACCTACCCCTGGGCCTAGCCTTAACCCTATACCTAACCGTAACCCTAACCCTAACCCTAAATCTAACCCTACCACTAACCCTAAACCTAAACCTAAACCTAACACTAACCCTAACAATAACCCTTACTCTATCCCTAAAACTAAACCTACCCCCACCCCTAACGCTAACCCTAAACCCAACCCGAACTGAGGCCATAGCCCTAGCCCTAACCATAACTGAAACACTAACCCTAACCCTAAACCTAACCATAACACTATTCCTAACTCGAAAACGAACCGTAACCCTAACCATAACGCTAAGCCTAACCCTAACCCTAACACTAACCCTAAACATAAACCTGACACTAACACTAATCCTACCCCTAAACCTAACCATCACCATAACCCTAAACCTAGCCATAGCCCTAGCCATAGCCTTAGCTCTAGCCCTAAGCCTAACCATAAACCTAACCCACACGTAAACCTATCCCGAACCCCAGTCCTAAACCTAATCCCAGCAAAAGACTTTACCCTAGACTTAAGACTATAACTAACCCTAACCCTAACACTAACCCTAACCCTAACTCTATAAGTAAAACTAAACCAGACCCTAAACCTAACCGTAATTCTAACGTAACAGTAACCCTAAACCTAACCCTAAACCAAACCCTAACTAAGGCCTCAGCCCCAGCCCTAACCATAACCGAAACATTAACCCTAATCCTAAAGCTAAACCTAACCAAAACCCTAGCCCTAGCCCTAACCATAACCGTAACCGTAACCCTAACCGTAAACCTAACCCTAACCCTAAACCTAAAACTAACCCTTCCTCTAGCCATAGCCCTAGCCATAGACCTAGCTCTAGCCCTAAGCTTAACAATAAACCTAACCCACGACCTAAACCTAGCCCTAACCTTAGCCCTAAACCTAATCATAGCCCTAGTCTTGACCGTAGCTTTAAGCCTATACATAACACTAACACTAACCCTAATGCTAACTCTAACCCTACCACTAACCCTAACCCTAAACAGAACCCTAACACTAACCCTAACACTAACCCTTACTCTATCACTAAAACTAAACCTACTGCTAATCATAACCCTAAACCTAACACTCACTGAGACCCTAGCCCTAGCCCTAACCATAATAGAAACCCTAACCCTAACCCTAATCCTAACCCTAACACTATTCCTAACTCTAAACCTAACGCTAACCCCAACAATAAACCTAACCCTAACCCTAACTCAAACACTAACCCTAACCCTAAATCTAACCCTAACACTAACCCCACCCTAAGCCTAACCATCACCAATACCCTAACCCTAGATATACCCCTAGCCATAGAGCTAACTCTAACCTAAGCCTAACCATAAACCAAATCCACGACCTAAACCTAGCCCAAATGCTAGCCCTAAACCTAATCCTAGCCTTAGCCTTGACCCTAGCCTTACGCCTATACTTAACCCTAACCCTAACCCTAACCCTCACCCTAACCCTAACTCTAACCCTAACTCTAACCCTAACATTCTCCCTAACATTAAACCTAACCCTAACCCTAACCCTAACCCTAACCCTAACCATAACACTAACTGACCCTAGCCCTAGCATTAACCCTAAAACTATACCTAACCCTAACCTTAACCTAACCCTAACCAAAGCCCTAGACCTAGTTCTAAAAATAACCGTAACCGTAAACCTAACCCTAAACCTAACCCTAACAATAACCCTAAACGTAACCCTAACCCTAACCCTAACAATAATCATAACCCTAACAATAACCCTACCCATAAGCCTATACCTAAACCTAAACATAACATTAAAACTAACCCTAAACCTAAAACTAACCCTAACCCTAAACCTAACCCTAACCCTAACCCTAACCCTAACCCAAAGTAACCCTAACCGAAACCCTAGCCCTAGCCATTACCATAACCATAACCCTTACCCTAAACCTAACCCTCCCACTACTTACCGTAGACCCCACTTTAGACCTAGCCCTAGCCCTATCCCTAAACCTACCACTACCTCTAAACCTAACTCTAAGGATAAACCTAGCCCTAGCTCTAAATCTAACCATAACCCTAACAGTAACCCTAACCCATCTCCTAGCCATTGCCCTTGCCAGAGCCCTACTCTAGCCCTAAGCCTAATCATAAACCTAACCCACGACCTAAACCTAGCCTTAACCCTAGCCCTAAACCTAATCCTATCCCTAGCCTTGACCCAAGCCTTAAGACTATACTTAACCCTAACCCTAAACCTAAATGTAAACTTACCACTAACCCTAAACCTAAACCTAACCCTAACCAAAGACCTAACTATAGCCCTAAACATTACCGTAACCTTAACATTTTCCCCAACCTTAAAAATAACACTAACAGTAACACTAAACCTAACCCTAACCCTAACACTAACCATAACCCTAACCATAAACCTAGCCTTAAGTCTATACCTAACCCTAAACCTAACCTAACCCTACCTAACCCTAACCCTATCACTAACCCTAACCCTAAACCTAACCCTAACCCTAACCCTAAATGAAGCCTGAGCCCTAGCCCTAACCATAAGCGTAAAACTAACCGTAACCCTAACCCTCCCACTAATCTTACCATGGACCTCACTTTAGACCTAGCCCTAGCCCTGTCACTAAACCTACCACTACGCTAAACCTAACTCTAAGGATGAACCTAGCCCTAGAGCTAAATCTAACCCTAACCCTAACCCTAACCCTTCCCATAGCCATAGCCATAGCCATAGCCATAGCCATAGCCACAGCTCTAGACCTAAGCCTCACCATAAACCTAACCCACGACCTAAATGTAGCTCTAACCATAGCCCTAAACCTAATTCTAGCCCTAGCCTTAACCCTAGCTTAAGCCTATACGTAACCCCAACGCTAAACCTAACCCTAATCCTAACACTAACCCTAACTCTAACCCTAATTCTAGCCCTAGCCTTAACCCTAGCTTAAGCCTATACGTAACCCCAACGCTAAACCTAACCCTAATCCTAACACTAACCCTAACTCTAACCCTAATTGTAACATTAACTCTAACCCTAACCCTAACACTAACCCTATACCTAGACTTTATTTTAACCCTAACGCTAACCCTACCCCTAAAAATAATCCTAGCCCTAGGTGTAACACGGACCCAAAACCTAAACCTAACCAGGACCGTCACAGTAAACCGAACCCTAAAACTCCCACTAATCCCACGGTAGACCTCCCTTTAGACATGGCCCTAGCCCTAGCCCTAAACCTAGAACTACCCATAATCCTAACCCTAAGGATAAACCTAGCCTTAGCTCTAAAACTTACCCTAACCCAAACCCTAACGCTTCCCCTAGCCATAGCCCTAGCCCAAGTCTAGCCCTAAGCCTAACCATATACCTAACCAACGACCTAAACCTAGCCAAACCCTAGCCATAACCTAATCCTAGCGCTATACGTGGCCCTAGCCTTAAGCCTATACCAAACCCTAAACCTAACCCTAAACCTAAACCTAAAACTAACCCTAAACCTGACCCTAACACTAACCCTAACCCTAACCATAACCATAACCATAACACTAACCATAACCCTAGCATTAAGCCTATACCTACCCTAAACCTAACCCTAAACATAACCCTAAGCCTAACCCTAACACTAACCCTTCCCCTAACTATAGCCCTTGGCATAGACCTAGCTCTATCCCTAAGCCTAAGCATAAACCTAACCCACACCTAAACCTAGCCCTAAACCTAGTCCTAAACCTATTCCTAGCCCTAGCCTTTACCCTCACCTTAAGCCTATATCTAACCCGAAACATAACCCTAACCCTAACACTAAGCCTAACCCTAACTCTATCCCTAAAACTAAACCTGACTCTAAACCTAACCTTAATTCTAAACTTAACCGTAACCCAAAACTTAACCCTAACCCAAAACCTAACTAAGGCCCTAGCCCCAGCCCTAACCATAACCGAAACCCTAATCCTAACCCTAAACCTAACACTAACCAAAAACCTAGCCCTAGCCCTAACCATAACCGTAACCGTAATCCTAAACCAAAACCTAACCCTAACCACAACCCTAACCGTAACACTAAACCTAACCCTAACTGTAACCATAAACCTAAATATAACCCAAGACTTAAGCCTATACCTAACCCTAACCCTAATCCTAACCCTAAACCTAACCCTAACCCTTCCACTAGCCATAGCTCTAGCCATAGCCCTAGCTCTAGCCCTAAGCCTAACCATAAACCTAACCCACAAGCTAAACGCAGCCCTAAACCTAGCCCTAAACCTAATCCTTGCCCTAGCCTTGACCTTAGCCTTAAGCCTATACCTAACGCTAACCCTAACCCTAAACCTAACCCTAAACCTAACCCTAACACTAACCCTAACTGTATCCCTAAAACTTAACCTACCCCTAAACTTAACGCTAACCCTAACCATAACACTAACCCTAACCCTAACCTTAACCCTAACTGAGGCACTAGCCCTAGCCCTAATTGTAACTGAAACCCTTACCTAAACGTAACCCCAACCGTAACCAAAGCCTTATCCCTAGCCCTAACCATAACCGTAACCCTACCCCTAACCCTAAACCTAACCCTAACCATAAACCTAACCGTAACCCTAACCCTAACCCTAACCACAATCCTAACCATAACCCTAAAAATAAAACTAGCCTATAGCCTATACCTAACCCTAAACCGAACCGTAGCCCTAAAACTAATCCTAGCCTTAGCCTTGACCATAGCCTTAAGCCTATACTTAACTCTAACCTTAACCCTAACCCTCACCCTAACGCTTGCTCTAACCCTAACACTAACCCTAACCCTAACCCTAACACTAACACTAACTTTAACAATAACACTAACCCTAACCATAACCCTAACCCTAACACTAACCCTAACCGAAGCCCTATCCCTAACCCTAACCCTACCCTAAACCTAACCCTAAATCTAACCCTAACCATAACCCTAACAGTAACACTAACCCTAACCGTAATCCTAACAATAACTATAACCTTAACCATACCCTAGCCTTAAGTCTATACCTAACCCTAAACCTAACCCTAAACCTAACTATAACCAAAACTCTAACACTAACACTAACCCTAAACCTAATCCTACCCTACACATAACCCTAACCAAAAAACTAGCCCTAGCCCTTACCATAACCATAACCCTCACCCTAACCCTAACCCTCCCACCAATCTTACTGTAGACCTCACTTTAAACCTAGCCCTAGCCCTATCCCTAAATCTACCAAGACCCCTAAACCGAACACTAGGATAAACCTAGCCATAGCTCTAAATCTAACCCACAACCTAACCCTAACCCTAACCCTTCTCCTTGCCATAGCCCTAGCCATAACCCTAGCTCTAACCATTAGCCTAACCAAAGATCTAACCCACAAACTAAACCGAGGCCTAAAACTAGCCCTAAACCTAATCCTAGCCCTAGCCTTGACCCTACCCTTAAGCCTGTACCTAACCCTTACCCTAACTCTAACTGTAAAACTACCACTAACACTAAACCTAAACCTAACCCTAACCCTAACCCTAAATGTAACACTAACCCTAACCCTAACTGAAGCCCTAGTCCCAGCCCTAAAAATAAATTTAAGCCTACCTAACCCTAAACCTAACCTAATCCATAGCCCTAGCCCTAGACCTAAACATAACCATAACCGTAATCCTAACCCTAACCCTAAAAATATCCCTAAGCCGAACACTAACCCTAGCCCTGACCCTAACAGTAACCATAACCCTAAACATAACCCTAGCCTTAATCCTATACCTAACCCTAAACTTAAACCTAATATTAAACCTAACCCTAAACCAAACCCTAACGCTAATCCTAACCAAGCGTTAACCCAAGCCCTAAACATAACCGTAAAACTAACCGTAACTCTAACCCTCCCACTAATCTTACCATGGACCTCACTTTATACGCAGGCCTGGCCCTATCCCTAAACCCACCACTACCCTAACCCTAACCCTAAGGATGAACCTAGCCCTAGCTCTAAATCTAAACCTAACACTAACACTAACCCTAACCCTAACCTTAACCCTTCCCCTAGCCATAGCCCTAGCCATAGCCCTAGCTCTAGACCTAAGCCTCACTATAAACCTAACCCACTACCTAAACCAAACCCTAATCCTAGCCCTAAACCTAATCCTAGCCCTAGCTTTAACACTAGCTTAAGCCTAAACCTAACCCTTACGCTATCCCTAACCCTAACCGTAACCCTAACGCTAAACCTAACCTTAACCTAACCCCAATCCTAATGGAAGCCCTATACCTAGCCCTTAACATAATGGTAACCCTCACCCTAACATTAACCCTTTCACTAATCTTACAATAGACATCACTTTAAACTAGCCCAAGCCCTATTCTAAAATCTAGAACTACCCCTAATCCTGACCCTAAGGATAAAACTAGCCCTGGTTCTACATCTAAAACTAACCCTAAACCTAACCCTTCCCCTAGCCACAGCCCTAGCCATATCCCTAGGTCTAGGCCTAAGCCTAACCATAAACCTAACCCACGAATGAAACCTAGCACTAACCCTAGCACTAAACCTAATCCTAGCCCTAGCCTTGGCCCTAGAATTCAGCCTATATGTAACTGTGAACCAAACCCTAAACCTAAACCTAATTCTAACCCTAACCATAACCCTAACCCTAACACTAACCCTGCCCTAAACCTACCCTAAACATAACCCTAACCATAAGCCCAGGCTTAAGCCTATACCTAACCCTAAACATAACCCTAAACCTAACCCTAATCCTAAACTTAACATTAAATCTTCCCCTTGCCACAGCCATACTCATAGGCCTAGGTCTAGCCCTAAGCCTAACCATAAACCTAACCCACAACTAAACCTAGCCCTAAAACTAGTCCTAAACCTAATCCTAGCCCTAGCTTTTACCATAGACTTAAGCCTATATCTGACCCTAACCCAAACCCTAACCCTAACCCTATCCCTAAAACTAAAACTGAAACTAAACTTAACCCTAATTCTAACCTTAACACTAAACCTAAACTTAACCCTAACCCAAAACGTAACTAAGGCACTAGCCCCAGCCTTAACCGTAACGTAACCATAACCGTAACCGTAACCATAACCATAACCATAACCCTAACCATAGTCCTAACCGTAACACTAAACCTAAACCTAACCATAACCATAACCCTAAACATATCCCTAGCCTTAAGCCAATACATAACCCTAACCCTAATCATAACCCTAAACCTAATCCTAATCCTGTTGCTAGCCATAGTCCTAGCCATAGCCCTAGATCTAGCCCTAACCCTAACCATAAACCTAACCGTGACCTAAACCTAGCCCTAACCCTAGCCCTAAACCTAATCCTAGCCCTATTCTTGCCCCTAGACTGAAGCCTATACCTAACCCTAACCCTAACCCTAAATCTAACCCTACCACTAACCCTAACCCTAAACCTAAACCTAACCCTAACCCTAACACTACCCATAACTCTATTCCTAAAACTAAACCTGCCCCTAAAACTGTCACTAATCCTAACCCTAACTGAAGCCCTAGCACTAGCCCTAACCATAACTGAAACCCTAACTCTAACCATAAACCTAACCCTAACCTTAACCCTTACCCTAACCGAAGCCCTAGCCCTAGCCCTTACAATAATGGTAACCGTCACCCTAACCATAACCTTCCCACTAATCTTACAGTAGACCTCACTTTAGACCTATCCCTATCCCTACCCCTAAACCTAGCACTATCCCTGATCCTAACCCTAAGATTAAACCTAGCCCTGGCTCAAAATCTAAACCAAACCCTAACCCTAAGCCTTCCCCTAGCCAGAGGACTAGCCATAGCCATAGCTCTAGCCCTAAGCCTAAACATAAATCTAACACACGATGTAAACCTAGCCCTAAACCTAGCCCTAAACCGAATCCTACCCTGAGCCTTGGCCCTAGCCTTAAGCCTATACCTAACCGTAACCCTAACCCTAACACTAAATCTAACCCTACCATTAACCCTATCCCTAAACCTAACACTAACTCTAACCCTAACACTAACCATTACTTTATCCCTAAAACTAAACCTACCACTAACCCTAACCCTAACACTAAACCAAACCCTAACTGAGGCCCTAGCCCTAACCCTAACCATAACCGAACCCCTAACCCTAACCCTAACGCTAACACTATTTCTAACTGTAAACATAACTCTAAACCTAACGATAACGCTAACCCTAATCCTAACCCTAACACTAAACCTAACCCTAAACTTAACCCTAACACTAACCCTAACCTTAAACCTAACCATCACCATAACCCTAACCCTAGCCATAACCCTAGCCATAGTCCTAGCTATAGCCCTAAGCCTAACCGTACACCTAACCCACACATAAACCTAGCCCTAATCCTATCCTAATCCAAATCCTAGCCCTAGCATTTACCCTAGCCTTAAGACTTTATCTAACCCTAACCCTAACCCTAAAGCCAACTCTATCACTAAAACTAAACCTGACCCTAAACCTAACCCTAATTCTAAACTTAACCGTAACCCTAAACCTAACCCTAACGCAAACCATAACTAAGGCCCTAGGCCCATCCCTAACCATAACTGAACACTAACCCTAATCCTAAAGCAAAACCTAAACAAAAACTTAACCTTAGCCGTAACCATAACCGTAACAGTAACACTAAACCCTAAACCAAACCTTAACCATAAACCTAACCATAACCCTAACTCTAACCCTAAACCTACCCCTAACCCTTCTGCTACCATAGCCCTAGCCATAGCCCTAGCTCTAGCCCTAAGCCTAACAATAAACCTAACCCACGACCTAAACCTAGCCTTAACTCTAGCCCTAAACCTAATCCTAGCCCTAGCCTTGACCCTACCCTTAAGCCTATACATAACACTAACCCTAACCCTAACGCTAACCCTAACTCTAACCATACCTCAAACCCAAACCCTAAACCTAACCCTAACACGAACCCTAACACTAACCCTTACTCTATCCCTAAAACTAAACCTACCCCTAACACTAACCCTAACCCTAAACCTAACTGAGGCCCTAGCCCTAGCCCTAATCATAACCGAAACCCTAACGCAAAACACAACACTAACCCTAACACTATTCCTAACTCTAAACCTAATCCTAACCATAACTCTAATACTAACCCTAACCCTAAATCTAACCCTAACACTAACCCCAAACCTAAACCTAAACATCACCA
>PVKM010024292.1:0-20623 GCA_004027735.1 Carollia perspicillata
CATTTCAACACAGAATAGAACACAGCTGGTGTCCCAGAAGGTCCCACGGCACAGCACTGCTTTCCAGGCATGAGGCGTGACCCGAGGTAAGGCCAACGGCCTGGGCAATGAGGCGGTCACCGATGACCTTAAGGACAGCACTCTCAGAGAAGTGGTGGGCACTAATGTCACATTCTTACAGTGGTCCTGAACAAGGGATTAAGAAGAGGAGAAACAAGTCTTCTCGTGATAAGTAGGGCAGAGAAGGTGAGTCTTTACAGGTGTTTCGGGAATAAGGGGAAGCGAATTTGCCTTGCTTTGCTTGGCTTTTTCTGTTTTGTTTTAAACATTTCGAGTGAGAAGGGGACAGAATATCTGTGAAAGAAGAAATGACCTGCTCGGCACCACGCCCTGTGCTCAGCAATCCTGCGGCCGGGGAGCTGGCGGGGGCAACCAGAGGTTCCCACATTGGGATGACGGTGTCGTCTGTAGCTCTCGCTCCTTACCCAGGACCCAGCACACAGTAGGTCTTCGATAAATGTGGGCTGAATGACTAGCTGTAACATTACAGAATACATCCAAGAAATGAATGCCTGGAGTTCGTCTGAGCTTCCACGCCTGAGCCCACCCTCTCCGAATGTCCAGGCGTTCCATGCCTGCCGTGAGCGAGGCTGGTCCGGTTCCTCCCACCAGCAACAACGGCCGCCATCGCAAACAGCGTTGCCTGTACCATTTCATTCTTTGATCCACATAAAAACTCTGTGAGGTAGATTTAAGTACGATCCCCGTCTCACAGATGAGGAAACTGAGGCTCAAGAAGGTGAACGTACCCCAAGTCACTTAGCTAACAACGACAGAAGCAGGGTTCAGTCGCCGGCCAGACTCCATACACTGGAGCCGAGCCTGCTCCACGTAACAGTGCAGCAGCGTTTGGGGTGTTCGAAGATGTAAGACTGCAAATGCAGTGCGGCGGCAAAAAATGTTGAAAACAAAAGTAACGGGAAGAAAGACCAAAAGGGGAAGTGCCTAAATGTGGTTTAACAACTGTTTCAGTTGACAGATTGTGTCAGGATTCTCTTTCTTTTCTCACTGTCCCAAACTGACTTTAATGTGCATATATCACTTTGATAGCAAAGCATAATAAATCAATCCCTCCCCTTTTCTGCCATTCTGCCATTTCTACTGAGTCAGACGACTCGTGTGCATCGCCTGGCTGTACTGCACTTCCATCCTCACCTTCATTAGTGTCCTCTGAGTTCTCAGGAAGTCAGCAGAGTTCTTACCAGCCCCAGGTGGCACTGCCCAAGTAAACAACCTTCCGTGCAACTTACATCCGAAGAAGATAACCAGTGAACGAGAATGCCAATAGGTGCTATTAAAAACTCTCCAGGACAAAATCAATCATCTTCTCTCCACATTTTTTAACCTAGTTTTTCAATCTTACTTTCTGTCACTGGAATTCCCCCATAGTATATTCTGAACTCCTGTAGCAATATAATCTGGGCAGATATGAGACTATTTTTGAGTGTTCAATAAGACCCAATAACCGAGTATTCAGGAAATATGAACACACTGTCAGTATGTTTTTTGAAAATCCAACATCAATAAGTATGAACAAAACAGAACATTTTTCTGGAATGGGTACAGAGTTTGGCATGAGGAAGCCCAGGGAGAGGAGCATGTTGAAGAATTGTTACGAACATACATCTGATTCTTCGGGCACAACGTCTCAGAAAAGGCCCTTTCCTGCAGGACACCAGACCCTTGCTCTAGGTCACTCTGCTGGCCATAAGGTTCTGGGTACTGCTTCTGCTCTGAGGAGGGAAGGTGCTTCAGGGTCTGTGGCAAACATGGACAGTGGCCTCTCTACGTGCATGTTGCCTCCTTCCTGAGTAACAGATTCCTAACGTGCTGTGGGGTGGCAGTGGGTTCAGCTAAAAGCACACATTCTGGCTCCCCTCACCAGTGGGGCTAGGCAACAATATGTCAGCAGGAGTTAGTGAGTGGGGCTTCCAGAGAGCTCTGCCAGCGGAGCTGAGTCAACTGCGAGGATCTCTTTTTTGCCTCTCATCTTCCCCTCATTGTCTTGACTAAAATCAAGACACGATCCCTGGAGCCCTGGCCATCATCTCGCGTCCTTGAGGACGGAAGCCATTTGCTGAGACTGAGGAAGTGAAAACACAGAAGAAGCTTGGATCCCTGGTGACATGACGGAACTACTGTACCTGCCCAGGACATCTTACAGGTAAGATAATAAAACTCTACATTGGTTTAGGTCAACAATCACTATTGTTGACTATCATGGTTACTTGCATGCAGATATAACTCCCAATGCATCTGGGTCTTTAGGATGTATTAGATAAAAGTTGGTTAATTTGATTACAAAACGTGGCCTAAATCAATCTATGAAACTATATCCCAGAAAAATGCACAAACTTAACCTATTTTTAAAGTTCCACATGTAATGGTCAAAGTAAACTAAGACTAATAATAAATACAGCTAACATTAATTAAATGCTCAAGAAGCTTGCTACGTACCTCACATACCTCATCTCATTTATCGCTCAGCCTGATGCCATTAGGTAAATACTATTATTACCACCACTAGAGGAAACTAAGGCTTGCATGAGAGGGCAGGGTCACGTCCATGTGCCAAGGGCTAGTATATGGCACAGCCTCTCAAGCAGACTGACACTTGAGCCCAAAACCTGAGTAACGAGGCTTAAAAGGAAGACAGGGAAATCTGATCAGAAACACCGAGGATACTTTGTGGGTTGTATAAAAGCACACTGTATACTGTATAACTATGTGATTTTTCAAGAAGCAAAAAAACTGAACTCAGAAGAATACGCTTTAAAAGTCGGACCCAAATCACCAACAGTGTCATATACATGTATAGGTACTTACAGACAAAAAGTCAGAAATCAAAGTACCACCATCGTTACATAATATTACTCCAAAAGCTCTCGCCAATACAATAGGAAAAGAAATAAGATGTTGGCTATCAGAATGAAGGAAAAACTTGTTATTTTGAAAATGATTTAAAAATTATTGGAATATGGGTTTAATATGTGGAATTCTTGTGAAGTAAATAAGCAAAACTCGCAGATTTCTGTATAACAAAGACAGTTACAAATGCAGTGAGGGAAGGTCATGATCACAGTGACAACCGGAAAACAAAAAATATCTAAGAGTGAACTCAACAAGGATGTTGCAGAATGCAAATGAAGATAAGTGCAAATCTTTGCTTATGGGCATGAAAAGAAATGAAAATAGATAAAATAACTGAAAAGTTAGGTGATACAAAGTTGACAGGGATGTAGGAAAACAGACAATCTCATACATACATCATTGCAAAAGTGTAAACTGGTAAACCGCTGTACGAGACAACTTGTCAGTGTCTCTCAAGACTTAAATGTGTATGGCCTTCGACCCAGAAGTTCTACTTCTAGATATCTGCCTTACAGAATACATATGTGTGAACATGGGGGCACACATGTGTACGCACATGCCTGTGCACTCAGGGCAACTCAATATATCCTCGTTCTTAGAGCAAAAAAGCTGGGAACAGCACAAACATTTAAAAACAGGAGACTGAACAAGTAAGGATGGCGTGTCAACATTATAAAAGACTGTGTACCCATTCTATAAATTGTGTGATCATTTTGTTTAAAAATACTTTGTAAATACAGATATATATAGTAAAACAGACACGACGGACACACTTCTAAATATTACCGCGGCACTTTTATCGGGGTGACAGAATTATGGCACCTCGTTTTCTTCCCTGTGCTTTTCTATGTTTCTCAAACCCTCTGTGATACTCGTGTGTCGAAATGACCAGGACAAAGGGATGCGCGCAGATGGAAGGGATGCCGGGACCTGATCTCTGCAGTGCATTTGCCCGTTTGTAATGTGCCTTCACACGCGTTGCCTCCAGTTCTATGTTTGCAGCTGCCAACTTGCAAAATTCAGAATAAATGGTTTTCATTTCATTTGTCATCCGTCTCTACCGCTATCTCAACAAAGTCAGTACTGCAGCCAATAAGGTAACTAACTGCATTCTGATTTTGGGTCAAGAAGTGAAACTGCCACTCTGCTTGTGAAAAACGAGGTAGGGGACGATTGTGGCAAGGAGGGGAACACCGGGCATTTATCCTGAAAACCTCCAATCTCTGATTTTTTCCAAGAAAGCAGTGGCAACTTCTAATTCAACAACTTTTTTTGACCAGCATGAGATGTGTGTTTTACTGTCTGTATATATGGAATGTTTAATCTATTGTTTAAGTAAGCCAGGGTCAGAGCGGGGGACTGGGGTGTGTATTATAAGGTTCGGACCCTGTCTAACTCTCTCTCAGCAGCCAGGGCTGGAAAGAGGGGCTCAGCGCCAACATGCCTTTCATGACACGCAGGCTCAGTGCCCCTCAACTGCCAAAGGGCAGTATCTGAGAAAATGCCTGTGGCCTGACAGTGTCTACGTCACAGAGAGCTCCGACCACACTGGGAAAAATGTTTTGTACTTGCGATCTCCACGAACTCCTTCAACACTCTCCGTCACAGGCACCCTGGAAGCTTTCCCAGACCCATTTTAGGAAAGTAAGTGCTTTCAGTCCTGTATGTTGATGGTTCATGAACTTCTTCTGTATGGGAGAAGCATAAGGAGCAGTCGTCGGAAATGACAGGGGCCTGGGGCAGTGACTTTCGAAGTGGTGCACCTTGGTTTACAGTAACGGTTATTTCATTTGTCCCACAGTGTGGCCCATTACAAACATGTGGGTAACACACATAAATATTCATATACAAATATGCAATGATGTACCTGAAATAAAAGTTTTATGCTGTGTGTGACACACTTTGATGTGTTCTATTCTATTGCATGGATATATTCTAGTCTGTTCCATTCAACTAAAAATGCTGCCCAAAGTTCACTAAAATTATTCCAACAGTCAATCACGGAGGCAACCTGCAGTTGGAAACGTACTAGGGAGGGGCCTTCAGGGCCTGGATTTATGACCATTTGGAGACCAGTCCCTTGGCATCACAGGTACATGGTGGGGGTGGGGGGCTGGTTTGGGTTTGGGTTCCTCTCTCTCTCCCTCTCTCTCTCTCTCTCTCTCTCTCTCTCTCTCACTAGGGTTCTCAGAGAAGAAAAACTTAGAAGTGATGACCGTGTTCAGAACCACAGATTTCTAAAACCCTAGATATGGAAATCAAATGTGTTGATGTAACTCCCACTGTTGGCTCTTTCTGGCCCCTTCCCGACACCCAGCCACACGTGAGGGAAGGCGGACGCGGAGTTACCGTAGGAAGAACTGTTGAAGAGCTCGATGTTGAAGAAGGCGTAGTCTCCGCTGGTCATCCCGTGTCGGTGCGCCGCCAGCATGATGCCCCGGACCGTGTCGCCGCTGGCACACATGATCACCACTGGGGACGGAGGAGCAAATAACACGTGTGAGATGCTGAAACCAGGGGGCAGCTGACAAAGCACAAGGTAATTACACCATCCTCAGGTGAAAGGTGTGTCCTCACAAATCACGTATCACAGCAATTACGCAGGAGGTGAATAGTAACTCCACCATGGAGAAATCTAGTGGATGGCACCATTACCAAGCGACGGACACCAGAGTCACCAGGCATGGGGACGGATTTCTGAGCCTCCTGATGTAACACACCCAGGACCAAAACGGTCAAAATGGGTAGCCTGAAGCTAATCAGGAGGACACAGCTGCAGACGCAGCTTGGGGACAGTCTGCAGAAGAGCGGGCCTATGCTTTCAAAATGGTCTATTTCAGGGGTGTTGAGCTCATTTTCACCGGGGGCCACATCAGCCTCTCAGTGGCCTTCAAAGGGCCAAATGTAATTTTAGGACCATATAAATATAACTACTCCTTAACCAGGGGCAAGGAGGAAATATTCTAGAGTAAAAGACACTAAGAACAGAAAACTCAGTGCAATGTGTAATCCTGGGTTGGATCCTGGACCTTAAAAAAATACTAATAAAAGTCTTGCTATGTATTACTGAGACAACTGGAGAGATTTGAGTTGGATCTCTAAGTTAGATAATAGTATTGCATTTGTGGTGATATTCTTGCTTCTCATAATTCTACTGTGGATACATAAGTGAACATCCTTTTTCTTCGGTAATACACAACTATTTAAGGGTCAAGGAGCATGATGGCCAAACTTGCTCTCAAATCATTCATTAAAGGAGAGTAATATTTGTGTGATACGTATGTGTATATGTTTGGAGAGGGGAGGGAAGGAGAGGGGAAGAGAGCGGGAAGGGAGACGTTTGGAATGATAAAGCATAAGTGGCAAAATGTTAAAATTGGTAAAAATCTGGGTGAAGTCTACACAGAGGTTTTTTCCTATATAATTTCTTACATCTTTTCCAAAAATGTAAAGCAGTTTTTAAAAATTACTTCAGAAGAATCACCAGATTTGCCCAATATGAGACAGTGACGCCCAATATGAGCGTCAACTGCTTTTTAAACTTAATTGCAGGGTAAACACATTTTCCTGAAAAAGCAAACTGAAGGTTTTAGGAAGACCCTTCATTTGGCAAATCGGAGGACGTAGTGACTGGTACCGGCTTTCTGCTGTCTTCATTTTCAAACATTTCTCTCACGCTGTCTCAACATACATGGGAAAAGATCAGCAAGACTCCAGGTCCCTGCCCACATCCTCTCAATTTTTATCCACGCTGTCGGATTTGAGAGGCTTCGAGCAGCTGCAGAATGTTCTTGCCTGCCTCGTAAGAGCTTCAACAGGCTAGAGTGAAGTGGAAACCTGGCCGGGACGCAGTTAATTTGATCATTGTCGCTGACCCTCGTCCCCACAAGGGGGACCACTGTGTTTTGCTGCAGGCACAGAGAGGAGAGGAGAGACCTGGAGAGGCCTGGGCGCTACAACCGCGTTATCACCGTGCACGCCAGCTCTCGGAGGTGTGTATGTTCTTTGTGAAAGCATGGCTGCTGAAAGACGTAAAACAAACTCCATCCCATGCCAAAGCCGTCTTGGCAACACATGCGGAGGGTTAGGGCTTGTTGCTATTTCGTTCACTGCAACCTGCATTGACTGTGTTAGACCACGACTCTGAACATTCCTCAGTGCAAGGGGGCTCCGTGGGCAGGCTCGACGATCTGGGGAAGCTTGTTTTTAAACAATACAAAACTCATGCAGAGCTATCACTGTGGGAGTGGGTGTTGTCTGTGCCCAGAAATATAGTGATGTATTTGAGTCATGCAGTCAGATTCCAAGACGCCACAGTGAGGAAGCTTTCGAAGAAACACCTCATTTCTCATTGTGACTTAGACTCTTGTTTTAGCAATGATTCAATTCTAGTCCCTTCCATTAAAAAAGAGCCAAGGTGTCCCACAAAATAGCCAATAAAGGGCTGAGGCTGGACGAGTTTGAAGAGTGTGGATTCCAAGCGGGGCAGTCTTAGACTCAACACTCCCCGGGAGGGTGCAGTAGACTCGGGCAGACCGTCTGCCGGGCAGCCCTCATCATTTTTGATCAATTAATCAGAGCGCAGAGGCTGCCTCTAGAGCCCCAGCCACAGAACATCAATCTGTCGGCACGTACATGGCAGAACCACTGCTTGAGGACAGAGTCCCGGTAGCCTAACTCAGATATTGTTCGATAATCTGAAATGCAGATTGCTTCAATTCAGCAAGAACCAAAATGGCCATGAACATATCTGTGTCAACATGTACCTATGCATGGTCACTGGGGAGGAAAATTATAAGGAGTGGCATGTTCGTGAGGATGAAATCAGATTCAGCTAAGTCAGTTGAGCGATTCAGGCGTGTAAAGCCATCAGGGCGTGCTAACTCTAAGTGTCCATCTAAGAGATACATACCCAGCCCCGGACCAAACAGCCTGGGTCCTCAGGCCAGAGCACAAGCTTCCGTAAGTCCTGGCCAGGCTCTGTCCAACACCGGCCTCTCTGTCACTTCTTTTTTCATTTTTACAGTCCTGGCCCATCTCCATCTCTCTATCCCTATCACCACAAAGACCAATTCCTCGGATTGACACATTCCTTCTTTAAGTCCAGTACCTACCTAGACTGAGCAAGAGTGACCCAAGCGGCATTGTGTCTACCTGAGCAGCTTTGATTATTTTAGATCTCATCCATTGTGTTTTGACCATGTGGTTTAACTCTCAAAAGGAACCTTTAACTTCCAAGTCCATGGGCAGGGTTTTGTCTTCCTTGCGTAAAATCCATAGCGCACATTATGGTTCGGTTTAAGTTGGAGCAAGCACTCAAAGATGCTGGCAAAGCGGTCAGAGTGCAGAATCCTTCTGGATTTGTAGGATAATCCCTAATCCCTTATGGTTGTTTCATTCAAGCCTAATTCAACAGCAAGTATTTTTAGCTACTTGCCTTTACATAGTCCATCAGAAGATTAAAATAGTTTTCACTAAAATAGCACTCTCTTCCTACTCATGTTTCATCAGTTTACATAACTCATTAAACTACATACTTAAAATAAGCACAACTGGCATAAACAGATTTGGGGACAGCTCTTGGAAAGTATGTGGACAAGTGCGAGAGGTCTGCCATCACGCTCAGGAGACGGGTCCTACCTGCCAGTGCTCCCCAGCAGTCCCTAAGCCTTAGAGGGAAAAGAGAGCGTCAGCTAATCCTGTGAGTAGAGGTCGTGTAAGACAGTGTTAAAACCATTCTGTTTTATTTAAGTATATTTAATGATATAAATACGCATCTGGGGGTCAAATTGTTAGAATTCTAAAAGGGGGGTAGTGTGAGTCTAAGTTGCTGAATAGACTTTTTCTCATTCTGCCCTGTTCTCTCCAACTTCTTGAAGACCTTGCAGCGTTCCCCCTCCACCACCCGATTCCCCCGATTCCCCTGATTCCCCCGAGTCTTCTGTAAGAGGATCCTCACTGCGGCAGAACTTTCTCGCCACCACTCTAAGAACGGCAGAGAGAGGGCAAAGAGGTGGCTACAGAGGTCAAGTCAGAGAACCGAAAACATTCCAGGTAGCATACCTGAGTTGGGAGTAGGCATCCCTTTCCCCGGGCTGCTGTTTCCATAGTGGAGCAACCTCTACTAAGGTGACACTCAGTGTCCTTCCTTCACCCCTCTCTACCCCGACTCCCCAGGGGAAAATGAGTGAACTGTCTGCCTCGTGAGTCTAAGAGAAAAAACTGGGCACATTGGCCCAGCCCTTCTTCCCTCCTCTTTGAGGTGTGTCTGCATTCAGAGAGCACACATTCTGGGTGACTCCGGTCACAGAATAAGGGGGGAGGAGGGGGTTGCAGCTGAACCGCTGATCTGTAATTTAGTGGAGGAACCTGCCTTATTCTGCGAGGAAATAACAAGCAGCCCTTTCGGCAGCAGATCGAAATCCATGTTCTCTAATAGGTCCTATCGATAATAAAAACAGTGTTTTCATATTGTCTGTGTGACTCCTACCTCCATCTCCCACTTGAATCTAAACCTGGGAGAGAAAAGGGATGGGACTGCGCAGGAGCAAAGGAAGAGGTGCCGTGTGCTGCGGATTGAAACTACGATAGCAGAAATGAAAAGCCAAATCTCCACGGTGAATTTGGGCATTGTCAAAGAAACACCTAGGTAAGAGAAATTTTTTCAAAGACAGGGTGGGAGAAAGGGGATAAGAAAAGTATAGGGTATCAATCCAGGAGACCTAACATTCCAATATATCAAATTCTAGAAAGAGAAAATGAAGGGGATAAAATCACCAAAGAAGTAATTTAAGAAATTTCCCCAGAACTAAAAGATGTGAGGTCCTGGATGGAAAATGCCTACCCTTCAATATCTTCAAGTGCCTAAGGCAAAATTCTGGCATCAAAATATGTCATAATGGAATGTGAAACATTGCAAACAGCAAAAATACTCTAAAAATTTCCAGGAAAGAAATACATCAAACAAGAGATAAAGAAGCAGAACCCATTCCAGCTTCCTAATAGCAATGTTAGAATTTAAAAGACAATCCTTCCAATTTTGAGGGAAAATAATTTCAGGCCTAGAATTCTATAATTACATATAATGGTAGGATAAAGAAGTTTTCCGTCATTAAACGTCTCAAACATTAGCTCTTATTCATCCTTTCTGAGAAAGCTCCTGGAGGATGTACTCTATCAAAACAAGAGTATGAACCAAGAAAGAGAACACAGAAGAATCTAGCTGGAGAGAGGGGGGTGGAAGTTGCAGGAGGATGTCAAAGAAGGAGCCCAGAGCTACAACTGTGAAGCATGTTTAGAAAGTAACAAAACTGGAGCAGCTCAAGAGACTGAAAATATAAAATACGTAGATGATTTACTTAGGAGTCTATAGGAAACTAAGCGAACAAAGTAGACTTTTTAACCCCAAGGAAAACAAGTAGGACAAGAAAGAAATGTCAGCATAGTCGCCTGCGTGGCTCAGCTACAAACAGCATTTAGAAAGTAGTGATAATGCAGACACTGAATACTGGTGAGCTAACCAAAAATTACAATACAACTGGATCGGAAGGATGACTGGAAGGAGAGCCTGAGTGTGTGGTTAACGGGGAATAGACGAGAACTAAATCAGCATCTCCCACTGGGGATGACAACAAATAAAACCTGAAACTGAAAAAATGAAGACTAACATGCGATTTAGAGGAAGGAGTCCAAAGACCTACGGAAAGTGCTCTTGAGAGCTGCAAACAGCTGCCTCTGGGAAGGGAGACACGGGGAGTGGGAGACAGGAAACCTGTTCCTAATGACACGTGTAATTTTCTCTTTAAAATATACAGCTGTATAACTAACTTTCACAAAAATAAAATCTGGTTCTGAGAAGAAATACTTCTCTCTGGCTGTTTGTACACGACAGAGGGATGGGTTTCATTTGCACACGAGAGGTCACACCTTCACGTTGATGTGCACGAAGTGCCACCTGCCCCAAAGGCTCCAGAATTTCCACAGGGCAGCCTGTGAGGCTCCTTTCTTCTCCCGCTGTGTGTACTTAGTTATTGCACTTACCATGGGTTCTTCGCTTTAAAATTCTGCTGATCAACCACTGGGTCATTTCCCCCCACCTAATTCTAAGTACTGATAGCTCTACAGTTGTTGTGCAGGCCCAGAGTGATGACATTATTAATAACTAATAAGATAAAGCTATAGTTCTCCATACAAAATGCATGTAAAACACTTCTAGTTCTGTATCTTATATACAGAGACAAAACAACTGCTGGCTTTTACTGTTTGAAAAAAATATTTTTAAACTTGCCTTTTTAAAAACGAATTTATCATTGAGGGTAGAATATTTAGGGCAGTAGTTAGTTGACCATATAAATGAATTGGTTTTAAAGAAAGATCTTTTTCTTTGGATAACATATGCCCAGATGTGTGTATTTCAGTGATATTATATGTTGGCTAAAGCTATGAGAGAAAAAAACTTTAATTATTGACTTTGATGGTAAACTCCTCAAATGAAAGAACAATTAATATCCCTTAGTTTGTTTTTCTACAGTACAAAATATAGCCAAGTGAAATTTCAGTCATATTATTGTTGGAAATAGTGGCATTGTCAGTTTTTCCCCTGTCAGAGATTCAAAAAATGTGTGATCTGGCCCTGGCTGGTGTGGCTCGGTTGGTTGGGCATGGTCCCACAAACCAAAAGGCCGCTGGTTCGATTCCTAGTTGGGGCACATGCCTGGTTGCAAGTTTGGTCCCTGGTCAAGCAACACATCCATCAGTGTTTCTCTCCCACTCTTTCTCCCTCCCTTTCTCTCTCTCAAAATAAAAATAAATAAATAAAAATTTTCAGAGAAAATTGTGATCTGATTTTAAACATGAACTTCATTCTCAAAAAAAAAGTTCTAAAAATATTCTCTCCAAAAGGGGGTGGTGGGGACTCCCTCCTATGATGTTTGCTGTGGGATTTTTAAAACCAAAGCACAGTCAGTTACATTTTTACACTTGAGAGAGCACAGATCAGAACCACCAAACATCAGCCTGAAGGGGCCTGATTCTCATGCGAACTTGCTGGTTCCCAGGGGAGGAAATCAGCCTCAGAGAAGGTAAGGGACTTGCCCAGGCAAAGCAGCTGCAGAACGGAGATGGCAAATGCAGAACATCTGCCTCTCGCCCCAGGCTTCTCTCCCCAGGATCTGGTCTCTCCTCCGTCTAGTAGGGGTGACTGTGGCATGTATAAACTGATAACCACTAGAATAAAACCGCACGTCTACTAAGCACCGCTGCACCGGCGCTGTTTCAACTGGCGCATTAGCTCAGTTAATCCTCCCAGCACCCCTAAGACGGGGGTGTCCCCACTACCCCCACTTTACCTGAGGAACCTGAAAGAGAAGAGCAGTTTAGTAGCAGCCCAAGCTGACTCTCCAGGGAGCGCCTGAGCCAGGACAAACACTCTAGAAATCAAACTCCACTGAACCCCCATTTAACCCATTAACTGCTTAATCATCATTAAAGTAATGATGATTAGCAAAAGGTAAAAGATCCCCACAGAGAACTTCGTCCTTAAGCAACTTTTTCTCCTGAGGATAGGGAATTTCCGGGAGGGGGGGAGGACTTAGGGGAGCAACTATTTTGCATTTCGGAACAAGTCGCTGTTGGCAACAGTCTTAGAGCAGGGATGGTGGCCTTTGTCACCTGTAAGATACACAGATCAGCCCAGTGAACTTTCACCGCTAAAATTCAAACTTGGGAGGAAAGGGAAATAACAGCGAAGAGACTGGGGACATCAAAGAGGCTTTTGGAATTCAAAGATAATCTGCAGCCCCAGAACACAGTCCAAGCCCTCTGAAGCCCCCAGGCCCCCAGAACAATGCTGCCTTCCTTGGCCCCGCCCCTCAGCCACCCCTTGTGAAGCTGAGGGGCCCCGTGGCCGTGGCTGTGGCCGCGATCTGCCCTCATCTGGAATGACAGGTCCCCTCGGCCAGGAATCTCAGGCCACGTGCTCAGAAATCACTCCCGGCATTGAGACCTTCAGGGCAGTGGCAGCGCGGACGGACGCGCTGGCAGAGCTGGATCTTGCGGGTGGGGGGACACACCCCCATCCCCAGCCATCCCTGGGAAGTCTCCAGCTCCTAGCTCCCAGCCCTGGAAAGCTGAGAGCCCAAGACTCGGGTTCCGGGGATCAGAGCAGGCCGAGGTCTGCAGTAACCTGGGGACTAGGGGTTAGGAAGTAGGTGTGGGTTTCTCCACGGGTGGGGAGGGGGCGGGGCGGGGCCAGTCCGCAGCCGTTGGAGACAAGTGCCCTTTTTCATAATCGGCAAAGCCCGCGCGCCCCGCCTGCTTGGCTGGCAGGGATTCGGCGCAGACAGCCCGGAGTTCGAAAGCTCAAAACTTGGCCACGCATCCCCACTGTCAACACCTCCCGCCTCCACGCTCTGAAAAGTGCGTTCTCTACGAGTCCGAGGTGGCCGCAGCGCCAGCCTCCAGGGCTCCCCTGCCCGCTCTCACCTGTTCCTGAGACTCTCAGCCTCCAGTCGCGCGCTCTCGCACAGCCAGGGCCCAGCTACCGGCCCGTGACAAGTCGTGGGCTAGCCCCGCACCTGGCTCAGCCCCTGTCCACTTCGGTCTCCCGGCGTGGGGTCGTGAGGAGCTTTGCTGGGATTGCTTTGTTTACAATCCAGGCGCGAGCCGGAGCAGAGGCTGATTCCTCCAGCTCTCTGCTCCCCAAACCTGACACCCGGAGAAAGGGAACTGCGTTTTGCTGTGATCTCAGCCTGCCATTCCCAAAGTCTATCCTGTAGTAAGATGAGCGATACTGGAGGCTTTCGCGATGCTGAACCCGCAACCACCCGCTTCCCCCACTCCCTGTAGCCATAGCCGCCATCCTCAGCCTTGTGCTGGTCATCCTGTTTGGTGCTTAGTCAAATCCCTAAAGACCCGCTGGGAAAACTTGGGGAGCACGTGGGAAGGAGGCTCAGCGCCCAGTTCTCCAGAGCATGCTCCCGCAAAGCCTCCTTCCCGGCGCTTTAGAGATCGTGGTGCCCAACACGCCCCGGGAACTGAGTGTCGCCTGAGTCCAGACACAGCAAGGCATTTTTTGGTAGAAACCACAGAGGCTCGTTTATAAGAGGCTGGAGGGGCCGTGGAAGGAATGAGAAGGGCGATAAAAGAGCCTTTAAAAGAAAGCTGGGGTCTGTGGAAGGAGCAGCCAGGAAACCCGGAGACCCGAGCTAGCCCTGTGGCGGCGCGCAGGCTACAGAATCCGCACGCGCTTCCGCACTAGGAGGGCGCGCGCGTCCGGAAAGGACTGGGAACAAGTTCTTTCGGCCTCCTCCTGCTTTCAGATCCTAGTCGGAGCAGGGCACCAGGAGTGCGCCCCTAATCGGGAGTGCGCCCCTAATCACTAGCCAGGCGCAGGCGAGGGGGCGCGAGCAAGAAAAAAACCCAGGCTGTTTGACAGCACCTGTTGGAGCTGCGAGTTAGACGCCCCTCCCCCAGGCTCCACCAAGTCCCCGGGACCTTCTACGTAGACCCCACGACAGCAATGGACTCTGATTAAAGGTTGCGGTAGCCAGACAGAGCACACCTGGGCGAGTCCCCGAACACTCGCCCTCCCAGACCTTAGTGCCGCAGGGGCGGGGAGTGGGGTCCACAGAGGAGCGGTGGGTGTGTAGCGAGAGCCGCGGAGAGCTGTCGGGTTACCTCCCACAGGGGTCGGGGCCCCCTCCTGCTCACCTCGCTCACTGGCCTGGATGTAGCGCACGATGTCCTCCAGGTCCAAGTCTTTGGTCTCATCGAAACTGTAGGAGGATGTGTGCAAACCCTCCTCCTGGAAGACCTCGTGGACCCCCTCGAGGGTGAAGTAGCAGTTCCGTTCCAGCTTGTCGTCGCTGTACACCAGCGCGGCGCGGCTCCACTGGTGGTGGCGGAACAGGGCGAGCATCATCTCGCCCATCTTAGCGTACGCAGGCGACACCCGCGTGAGGTGCGAGTATTCCGTGTCCTTGTGCTGGAAGCCGGCGGCCAGCGCCCCGGCCGACAGCATGGGCAGGTCCCAGTGCGACGCGAGCCGGGCCACCGGCGCCGCCGCGTATTCGCACACTGGCCCGAGAATGAGGTCGGGCTTGGCGCCCCGCGCCGCTGCCACGCGGTCCACCAGGCTGAAGAGCGCACGGTTGCCGCAGTCTGAATCTTCATAGGCCACCTGGAAACGAGTGCCGGGTGGCAGAAGCCGCTGCCCGGTCCCGTTTCCCTCCACGCTGCGCAGCGCATATTCGATGGCCGGCCGTACACGCGCCAAGGAGAACAGGTAGGAGTCGTCCTGGGGCAACAACACGAGCACCTCGATCTTCTGCGGTGGCAGAGCCTCTCTTTCCCGGCGCCCGCTGCTCGGGACCTCTCCCCCGCTGCCACCGCCACCCGTGCTGCCGGCTAGCAACGCCCAGCCAAGCAGGACGCAAGAGGAGAAAGTCCGCACCAGCAGGGACCGCATCGTGCCGCCGGAAAGCGCCTGTCCTCACTACCGACTCGCCCTCTGCCCCCCACCCAGCCTTCCTCTTTCCTCCCCACTCTCCTCTCCGAAGTCTCTGCGCCCCCTTGGGCGCTCCCAGAAAATAAAATACCCCCTTCGCTAACTCGCCAAAAGATAGAAAGAAGAGTCCTTCTTTGTAAGATCACTCCTTAAAAAAAAAAAAAAGAAAGGAAGGAAGGAAGAAAGAAAAAGTTCACCGGGTGTAAACCTGTAGGCCTGTAAATATTTATATATACTTATTATAAATATATATATATATTCACCCTCCCTTTATATAGGCTATTTTGCTTAGAGGTGGCTTCTATTTGGGCGTTGCTAAGGTAGCTTTTGAAAGCGTATTTGTAAAAGAAAAAAAGTTAGACTTTCCAAGTGCTTGTAATTGACGGTGCATCTCCCTCGCGTTTGATCTCATTGATTCGCGCCGGTTCCTGGATCCATAACCGGCGTTTAAATAGCGTGGCAGCGGCGGAGCATGTTACCACACATGGCGCGCCAAGGACGGGCTTGTATTTCCAGCGGGTGGGGAGGTGGGGGTGGGAAGCAGTGGGGGTTGGGCTGGGGGAGCCTCTCATTAACATTCTTACATCAGGGCTCCTCCCCGCACCCCTTCCCTTCCCATCCCACCCTTGTCCGTCACCCTTACTCCCCGCTAGCCCTCGGCCTTTTCCTTAAAGCCACAGTTGCCCACGTCTGCACCCGCTGGCGACCCCACCGCACTGCAAAGCCTCCGGGGTCTCCACCTCTCCCTGGCCCCCCTCCCCCGCACAGGAGCGCTCTCTCCAGCATTAGGCTTTAAAAATGGAAATGCTTTCGAAAAGACACAATGTGTGCAGGCACACTCACATCATGCAAAAATAAACAACAGGATTAGAGAAAGGGGTGGTCCTAAAAATTAGTAGTTTGGGTGCAAAAATCCGTAGGTCCGGTTCTCTCTCACCTCTTTCTCGGTCTAGCCACATTCTCTCCAGACGCGCAAACTCCAGCCGGCACGCGACCTTCCCTGTGCCCCGGAGCAAAGTGAGGAAACTGGGACCATGGACCCTACGCTGGAGCCCCGATCTCGCACCTCGAACGCCCTGCTAGCTGGGGCGTTAGTCGCGCCACTCCTTCCCCAGTCTAGCGTTGGTCTCCGGCCTCTGGGCTGCAAGGGTTCTTGCTAGAGTCACTCTGTTGCGCAGATGCCCCTGTCCCTGCGCACAGACCCTCTGCCGGCGCACTGCGAGCAGGAAAGCGAAACTTGTTGCTCCCAAAGGCAAGCGAACGGTTCGGTTTCTGGAGGTGATAGAAAGTCTGAGAAGCATCTTCAAGAGGTCCTCCGAACACTGTTTGCTAAACCAGGTTACTAAGTAAACAGACCTTCTCCCCAAATCGTTACCCCAGGGTCCCCTGGGCTCAGGCGCATGCTCCGCTCCAGCTCCAGCGCTCAGAAATCCAACCGCGTCGCCTCCGGAGCGCGCGAGACTATGCTGTGGATTCTGCAGCGCCCGGAAAGGTCTTCCCTCAGAGACCCATTCCTGTCACTGGTCACAGCCACAACCGCAGTAGAGACCAGGATGGAAACGGCGCTGAGAAGTCCGTGGCCAGTGGAGTCCGCCACACTGCAGGGCCGGTCCAAACGGAACTTGACCCTCTGAACGTGGTAACTAACACACTGAGGTCATTTGCAATAGGAACGTGCTATGTTGGACAG
Source organism: Carollia perspicillata (assembly GCA_004027735.1). Taxonomy (NCBI): domain Eukaryota; kingdom Metazoa; phylum Chordata; class Mammalia; order Chiroptera; family Phyllostomidae; genus Carollia; species Carollia perspicillata. The sequence goes on from PVKM010024292.1 coordinate 17,127, forward strand.
GAAAGTTCTGAAACTTATGTCCCACAAATTAAAATAAATTGAAAATGTTTTAAAATGTCTTTCATTTGACTACTGGGCGCTGCGTCCACAAATGTGTATTCGTCTTAGACTAACGCCCTCTTTCGGCAGAAACTTGAAGCCAACTGATACCGCTGGTGCCCCCATCCCAGGCGCTGCCAGTCTGTCTGTCTGTCTGTCTGTCTGTCTGTCTGTCTGTCTGTCTGTCTGTCTGTCTGTCTAAACGCCGAGGCCCGAAAGAGCAATCGCTCTCGCTCTCGTTCGTGACTGTGAAAAGGCAAATTGGGGTTTCCAGAGATGTGGCAATTTCAGCTCCCGCTGCCATCAATAGCATCCTCCTTCGGTCTTTTCTGGAACCGAAAATGTAGTTGTGGGTAATTTTTATCCTCTGGATCGTTTAATTTTCAGATTATGCACTATGATTCCTGATGTAGGAGCCTCTAACTCCTGTGAGAACTTTCATTTATTTAATTAGAGCTGCTAATCAGTAGCAAAAGAGGCATCTATCTGTGCAAAATTTAAATCCCCAAACAAGGTAATATGCACACAGTGGAAATTCAAATTTAGAGCTTCACGGCAATTAAATCCTTCCTGCACTCCTAAGAGGAGAGGGAGAGAGGAGGGAGGAAGAGGAGGAAGGAAATAGAGAAAGAGGGAAAGAAAGAAGGAAGGAAGAGAGAGAACAATGGCTAAATCCAAGGGTCTTAATGGCTTTCCAAACCGGTTGCCAGGAGACGTCAAGGAACCAGGGTTTCCTATTACCGCCGGCTCTGCGCTGCGTCGGCGGAATGCCGGCCAATGGCGATACGGTTCTGCACACTGTGGAGCCTGGGCTTACTCCGGAGTGTGGGATCTCAGTGGCACCGGGCGTGAATGCCTCCCTGCTTCGCAGGCGCTGCCCAGGGAGCAGAGGGGCAAAGGGTCACACACAGGGCAGCGAGTTTACGTTTGGGTATCGGCCTCTCGGTGGCCTTTGGATTAGAGCTCTCAACTTCCAGCTTGTCACTCAAGAGCACCGACAAACCACGCTGTGGCTGGGAAGAGCCCCTGTACCACTGCCCAGCAGAACCAGAAATGCCAGCGTTACTGCTCTCGCTGACGCTCAAAGCGCCCCTTCAAATTTTCCAAAAAGCAAAAATTGGGATTTTTTTTTCAAAGTTTGTTCAATGAAAATAGTCACCAGAGGATCGGACGACCCACCAAGGAATATAAGTAGACAGATTTTAATATGATGCGTTTACTTTCCATCAAATTCGATTTTTCCCAAGCTGCTGAAAGTCTGTAAATATTATGAGTGTCATGGAGTTCCTCAATCTGAAGGCTTGAAAAGACCTTAGAAGTCACCCAGCCTGACACCCAGAACTCTCTAGATAAAGAAGTGAGGCCCAAAGAATACCAGTGGTGTATTTAATAACTCTTCATCCCCGAGAATATTTTCACGTGGAACCGGATTCCAAATAAAGCATGCCCCACCTATGACACCACGTAGAAGAGGGAACAAAGCCCGCTTTCACTCTAAGTAATAGCACTCTTTATATCGAAACTTCACTTCATGTGAACTTTTGAGAATATACAGCACAGTAAGATTGCTAATATTTTATAATAGAATTTTTGCAAAATTATAATCATGAAAATGAATGAAACCCAGAAAGAAGGGGAAAAAACAAAAAAATGAAGTAACTCATCCCTTAGACTCAATTTTAAAATATTGTTCCTTTGCAATCGGTAAAATACTGAAATAGGGGGGAAAGCACTTTTTTAACATTCAAAGAATTGCTAACTGTTCACTGAATGCATGCTTTCAGGCTATACTTGCTGGATGAAAACAAAAGAAAGTCACATAAAACAAAAGAAAGCCACAAAATAAAATAAAATTAGCCAAATGAAAGCCTAAAGGCAATGTTAGCCCTAAACATGTTGTGACAGAAACCATACTACTTATAGGATTTTGAAATGTTTTCATCAATATCCACAAACCTTATTTTTTAACCTTAAGTTGCTAAAGTGGCAAATTTTCTATAAATTATATAGTTATTAGTTTTTCAGCTCTGTGAAACGAAACCAGTGTCTATATTTATCCTTCTGCTATCAGGAAAAATAGCATTATATAGGGAATCTTAACGTGCGATTCTTTGAAATGTGTTAGAAATGCTATCAGAGAGAAGTTTTCTCCACCAGTTGTAATCGTCTGTATGACCGTCTCCCTCAGGGTCCTGGTGGCAACACTTTAGTGAGAGCCCTTGCAGATTTTCAGAGAGAATCTCTTCTCCCTGCTAAGCCAGCCCTGAAGTCACACTGGAGAATATCCTTTGATGCCTGTAGCCTGCAAAGAAAACCTTCTGAGGACCAAATTGTTGAAAACACACTTCCCCCTAGAGGCAGAAAAGATGAAAGAATATTACGCATACCTCCAGAAAATTTCTGTAATGTATCAAGCATTGAGATCTTATTTTAAATGCAGTTGGTATTTCAGAAGGAATGTTCATGATGCAGGAGAAAGATCAGTGAATGCCAAAAATCTGAATTAAAACTTCACTCACACCAATACTGACTTTAATTGGTTTATTTGGTTGTACACTGCATTATTCCAGAAAAAAATTTTGAGAAGGCACATTAAAAAGTGGAATTTTAGAAAAGTTTCCTTGAGGCAAAATGCAGCCATTGGGTCCTATTCTCTTGGATGCTACTTTGTTTCTCAAGCCTTTACTAATGGTTCCAAGTTCAGCCACATTATCCTCCCCTGAGTGTCCAAAGAGTTACCAATCACACTCCATTTTCTGTCCATCTACAGGGAGGTGGTCTGGGTGGAGAGCCAGTCTTGGGAGAAGTATGTCGTGGAAACAGCAGGCATTTGGAAGCCTCACCAACACGTCCAGAGGTTATAGCCTAGCCTCTTTGACCTTCACTTTCCTCACTTGCCTCAATTTTCTTACTTCTAACGCAGAGATAAGAATATCATCCTGGCGTTGCAGAAGGGTCAGAAATGATGGGTGTGAAGTGCTTCAAGTAGAGTAGGAAATTAATACATGGCAGTCCTTGGTATTATAGTTTCTTTAACGCCTGGTAAAGAGTGTTATATACCAAGCATGTGTTCAATAAATGCTTGTGAAATAAAGGAATATTTGAAAACCCAAAATAATATGTCTGTGTGTATGTTGTTTGGAATTAGCTATTGCCTAATCACAATAGACCTTATTTAATAATGTTTGTTGGGTGACAGTGGCCTTCCTGTGGGAACCTCCTTGGCAATGACTGATATTGGCCCTGGATTCCCACACTCAGGTATTTCCTGGTAAGCTTGAGACAAGAGCTGGTTCGATATCCTCTCTTCTGTCTATGTAGTTTCCCAAAGACAACAGGAGCTTGGGTTGCTGCCCCAGAGCAGCCATGAGAGCCATGAGGCTTCAGAAGCTCAGGCTGCTTCCAGCCTTAGGGAACGCAGCGGAGCAAGGGGAGACAGGGATACATAGAGTGATTAA
>PVKM010024293.1:0-20615 GCA_004027735.1 Carollia perspicillata
TGGGAAGATGTGCCGCCTGATCCTCGGAGGGATGAAGCCATGAGGCATGCCTTCTCGCTCTTGCAGACCTCTCCCCTCCCCACACCCTGCTGCGTCTGCCCACAGGGAGGCCTGCTCCAGTCTAACACTGGCTGTGGCTGATCTGGGAGAGGTTGGCAGTGTGGCTGCCAGCGGGCCTCAAGGCCACCAACAGAGCCTCACCTGCTGTTCCCAGCCTGCCTGGGAACTAGGGGTTTTACTGGGTGCTCTGCTCCTGCTAGGAAGTGCTGTGCTGGCACAGTCCTCACTCAGGCAGCGCTGCCCGTCTGCAGCCCTGCTCTCCCCTGGGAAGATGTGTTTATTGTGAGGGGGATGAAGGCAGGGCACACCCCCTAGCCTTCTGCAGTGGACGGGAGCCTGGCTGAGCTTCTGGGGTAATCTCGGCTGATGCCAGCACTTTGCTTTTCTCAGAACGTCATTTGAAGCCTCAGGCCCCACAGCACCGCCATCATTGCAGCACCTCCTCCCAGACCAGTGGGAGGGGCCCTCAGTGCAGGGTGGGAGCCCAGGAGGTCTGGGTCAGGGCGAAGCCAGGCACTGAAATCAAAAGGAGTTGGGACTGGAAGTAGGGCCTCTCTCAGCTAACAGTTCTGTGCTTCCTGAGGCTGAAAGTATATCAACCTAAAGTATAACCAAGTGCGGGGATAAATTGGTTATTACTTAATCAGATCAGGTATTTGAAATGTTTTATACTAAAACAAGGAATCCATTGTAGGAAAAACATTTTCTACATACACAAAGCTGGTTGGACTATCTTTTCAAACCTAATTTTCTGCTTGGCTTCCTTGTCTTTTGCATGTCTGGCCCCATTTAAACCCGGGCCTGCAGAGCTGCTCACCTGTCCTTACCTCCAAGTGCCCTGAAGGTACCAAGCCCAGCCTCAGAACAGTTACCATCTTTGAGTGATGTCCAGTGTTGTGGGGGAGATGAGACACGGAACAACCAGAGAACAGGCTGTGTGGCAAGAACCTGTCACAGTGGACGAGAGGAGACAGGCACTGAGAACACCAGCGTTCCTGGGGGTGGAGTGCGGACAGGGCCGCCACAAAGTGGCAGGTGGGATTTCGAGAAGTAGAAGAAGAAAACACATGGGTGGGGCAGAGGCACATTTGTAACAGGAACAGTGTCTGTCACCTCAGGAAGCCCTATCTGATAGTCATGAAATAGGGGTTGCTAAGTAAGTGGGGCACGCAGAAAACAGATTGGTCTTCATTTCATAGGGGGTGAGGAGCCATTCTGGTTGTTCAAGCGCAGGGGCGTAAGAGTGGTATTTTAGAAGAATTTTTTCCTTAGGGATGGATGTGCATGACTGAAGTAATAATCCCAAGGTAGGGAGGGCAGTTGGAGAAGTCAAAATATTTTTAAGGATATGGCAGTGGGATTCAAAAGCAAATTGAGGGCAAGGTCAATAACATACACATCCAACTATATAGTTTCCAAATTACTCTCTGTTGCATTATGCCATTTGCTTCATGCACATAACTCCTTGGGGATATGCTATTATTACTCCCATTATACAGCTGAAAAGACCGAGACCCCGAGGGGCAACTGACCCAGCCCCACTTGCCCTTCTGAGTGGGCTGTGGACAGTGAGCTGAGTCTTCTCTTTTCCAGTCTTCTCTTCCTTCCAGTACATTTAACCACCTCTTGTTGTATTTCTTATCCCTCTTAGCACCCAGCCTAAGGAAGTACCATTGGGCGCTCAAGAACTTCTCAGAGAATAAACAGTCGGAGAGGTCGGTTTCTTGGAAGAAGTCTGCCGTGCAATTTTTAATTACTAGCATAACTGTACTGACACTACTGTATTCTCTACCCTCTCTAACCTGCCTACCCATGAATGTAATAGATGCATTCAGCAAATTAAGTGCCAGCCATGTGCCAAGGCACTTCTTATGTCCTTAAGATCCAGAAACGAGCAAGGCCAAGTCCTTGCTCTTGGGGAGCTTACACTCTGGAGTAGCACCGTCCAAGTGAAAGTTGTGTGATGAAGAGAACGCTCCTATCTGCACAGCCAACATTTTAGTTTTATTTAGCGTGTGGCTATTGGCTTCAGTTCCCATGGAATGGTTTTATAGACAACTGAGAGAGGGATCCCAAATGTTAAATTCAGTTGCTGAGAAAGGCAAACTACAGGGGAAATAAGTCTGTCCCTCGGAACGCCGGAGCCTGCCTTTCTAGCGCGCCGCTGACACTGCAGAGGTGCAGACGGGACTTTCAGCCTTCTCTCCTCCAGGAAATTGCCTTCCTCAGAAGCTAAAAATGGCACCTCCTTGTCCTGAAGAATTATTCTCTTTGGGTCTTAACTACTGAACACGGAACAGTAATTAAAGGAACTTGATGTGTGTTGCATTGGGGAGAGCCGGTGAAGGGGTTGGATGGAGCATGAGTGGTCTGGGGACCCGGAGTATATGGTCCCTTCAGGCTGGAATGAAGCCTGTGGAGAGGCTGCCGTTTAAAATGACTGCCTGACCTGGCACTGGGTCCTGCCAGTGGGACTGCTGCTCTGGTCTGTGGTGTCGGTGCCCACTGCAGGGCGTCTACGACCCTCTCCCTGCCTCCCTAGCAGGGCGTACTTCATGATCAGCCCAAATCTAGTACTGCACCTGGTAGCTTTTTTTTAGTTTGTCTCTCATTGCCTTCTAAGGTTAAAGAAATAGCCCAACCTTCTTCACCTGGGGTGTGAAAGGAGGAGAGAATCCATAGCACACGCTCACAGGAGGGGACCTTTGAGATCCTTTTAAGTCCCTTTTGCTTTTCCATGATCCCAGGAAGCCAAGGGACTTGCTCAGAGTCGCAGTGACAGAGCCGGACTAGAACCTGGCTGTACCGCCGTTCTGTCCTTCTCCCAGGACCACACACCAGGCACAGGGTGGGAAGAAGACGGAGACTAGAAGGGTGGAGTAGGGCCAGCCGAGGATTTGCCAGTCCTGGGTTCTATGTTCATCTCTGCACCAACTCCTCCCAACTTTAAAGAGGTCCTCTTCCTTCTCTAAGTCTCAGTCGCTGACCTGTGAGATGGAGAAGGTAGAACATGTGATTTCTCCCTTCCCAGTCCAGTGGCGACTGTCTTTGCATGCGTTTCAGTGAGGCCCACTTAATGAGGTCAGTACCTGCTGTCCCCTTAAACTGCCTGTCACTGAATTCAGCCCCATTCGTGAGCCCTGTCCTCTCTGCTCCTCGGCTTCCCGCCAACGCGAGGGCTCAGGTAAATCAGATGGCAACAACATTTCCACCGGGTGCCTTCTGTGGAAAAGGCCTGAACCTTTTTCACTCTATTTTCTTAAGGAAAGTGAAGATCAGCTTTTGGTTTGTGGGAGGCAATGAGGGCCAGAATGTGGCCCCTTGGAAGGATGGTCTGGCACCAAGGGTTTCTGCCCAGCCAGGTTCATAAAAGCTTCCAGTGTCAGTGGGAATCGTTCTGCAGAGCAGGACATACCCCTCTGCTCCTGCAGAGGCCTCCGCCTCACTGTGACCCCCTTGCTCACCCCAAAAGAGAGGCCTTATCAGCTGAGGGGAAGCAGGCAGGGAGGAAATGACTCGTTTATTGTAGGATCCTCCTCTGAGCCGGGGACTACTCTACTCAGCCTTTGTCCACTTTGCCTCCAGGTCTTACGATTCTAAGACTGGATTTATATTTAGAAAAAAAGAAAACACGCCAGAAAGTTCTTTTGTAAATCTCATGGCTAAAGACAAACCTTGTCCAAACATGGATGATTAATTGTCATCTGCTTTGGTTTCCCTACTCACTGGTTCAGTTGATTATTGCCTGGGTTTTGGAGCCTGTTGCAGAAATTATCTGCATCCACACACGGCAGGGCCAGTCCCTGTTTCGACCAGGGTGGTGCTGGTAGAAACAGGACACAGGACACAGGTGTTCCTTGGCAGTTCACGAGCTAGCTAAGGAGAGAGTCAGTCAGTTAGGATGGAAGGAGTCAAGCTTGACACTTAGGCATAAGCGTTGCCATGTGTTGGCCCATGAGGACTCAAGGCCCACTGCAGTCGGGAGGGGGGACATTTGAATGTGGCAGTCAGAATGAACTATGTGAAAAAGCCTTGCCTGCTTGTGTCCTTGAAGCTCACAGAGAGTCACCTAGAGCTGACTCGGGACTCCGTGCACTTTCCTTCCGTCCCTGCCTCATCCCCATTGCACCCATTCGTTTTCATTATCCAGTCGCCATGGCTCAGGGAAGAGGGCACGTTGGCTGTTTGCACACCCCCATCCCTTCACATCGTAGCTGTTCTCAGAGGCTGTAGTGCCCCATTGTGGAGGCCGGTGGTAGGGTCTGGCACACCCAGCCTGGAGGAGGCCAAAGAAAGGAGGGCGTGGAGCAGGACATCAGCTTGGCCTGCCAGGGTCACATGGCGGGACCCAAGGGAAGCCGAGAGGTTGTCTGTGGGTGCTGCTCCCTATGAAGGGGGTCCCCAGGCCTCTCAGCAAATTGGCACTGCCCAGAGGCTGAAGAAACGGTGCCAGATAGGAAGGAAATTAAGCAGCCTAGTCTCAGCAGCAAAGGCAGACCCAGCTTTGTGATGGGCCTGGAGCAGTCTGGGGGCTTGGGACACCTGGCCTCCCATGCGGACCTCATACCTTGTGTGCAGCCTGAGATGAGTGAAGGGTGTGATCTCGATCTCATCGTGGTGAAATCCTGTGAGCGTCCTGCGAGCAGGCGCACACGGGTGCCCAGGCGCAGCGGCACGCTCCGAGGGGCCTGACGAGGGAATGGGCACTCGGAATCTGATAGATCTGGATATTCCAGGTGGTGGGACACCAAGTAGGCTGTATGTTCCTATCTACGCTATAAAATGAATAGTTGCCTCTGGCCCCTGTGTCCTCCCCTCCTCGGGAGGAAGCAGCCCAGTCTAAGCAGGGCTCCTGAGGGGTAGAGGCTCTACGCTCTCTGAAGCCCAGTGGGAAGACAAAACCTTATTTAAAAAAAAAAAAGCCAGTCCCCTAAACGAGGTACCCTCATGGTCCCCCAGCTGGCAAGGGTGACATTGTGTTCACTGCTTGTGGAAGCCTGACTCCCTGAGCTCCAAGGGCCAAGGCATGAGGCAGGAGACACCGTGGCAGGGGGCACTGGCCTGGGGCACTGGAGTCAGACTGCAGGTAAATGGCAGCCTGGAGAGTCTGGGACGTGTCTCATTTCCCGGTGCGTTTGGTAAAGCCCCTTTGATAATACAGAAAGCGCCCTGTAAAAGAGGAAGCAGTAAGTCCTTTTGGGAAACTGAGCTGGACCTCCCAGAAGCTTAGCAGTGTTAACAGATGGGGCAGGATTTCCTGGGATTTCGGCTGCAGCATAAACCTCTGAACAGTCAGGCAAGAGCTGTTTTACTGAAGGATTTTCTCCCAGAAAATCCCAACGTAGCCTAGCCTTAGAGTCAGGGAGAGTTGTCGAGGGCAGCTGGGGGTGCAGCTGGGTCAGGGAAGACAGACCTGTGCCAAGCTCTGAGCTAGCCCCTTCTTGATGCCATTTTACGAGACACACAGAGCATTGTAATCAGCCCTCATTCACTCGGGTGGGGGCTGAGCACCGAGAGGTTGGGTCTCTTAGCCAGAGGAGTGTGGCCGCTCCAGGGAGGCAGCCATGGTTTCCAGCCCATTCTGTCTGACTCCAAGTCTCTGTCCTGACCACTCTCTCTACCCCTCTCCTAAGTACCAAGCTATGACGCTCAGCCACGAATGGCCTCAGTCACATTTAACTGGTGTCAGGAATGAGATGAGGGTGTATTCCTAATGAAGGAGTCAGATCAGCCCATGCCAGCTGGGTCTGAGATCGGTCCTTCCCAGCTCCTGCACCGAAGGCCTGGTTTACTCCTTAATGCAGAGCTTTGTCTCCCCAGCCCACACCAGCCCGCACTCCAGCAGTGCTCCTTCCCTGCCCATTTGCCCTTTCTGAAAAGCTGGGTGTGTTTGTTGCCACTAGTCAGCATTAGAAATTTAGAGACATAAAACTTCACACACCGGTAAGCTCCCAGTTTCTCTAGGGCAGGGATCCAGGCCTAGCTGGGTCCCTTCTCAGTCGGCCTGCAATCAGCTGTTGCCGGTGCCTTAACATCGGGGACTCAGCTCCAATCCACCTCCAAGTTGCTGGCAGAAGTCACACAGTGAGGTGGCAGGACTAGGGGCCCAGCTTTTTGCTGGGTAGTGGCCAGATGCCTCTTGGAGGTACTGGAGGCCCCCCGCCCCCGGCTGCCTCCTGTGAGGCTCCATGGGCTGATCACAGTCTGCTGCTGCTTCAAGGCCAGCAGGACAGGGACTCACTAGAGTTTCGTGCGTGCATCACAGTGAACTGCAGGAGCGACCTCCACCCCTTCTGCCGTGCTCTGTCGGACAGAAGCACACCCTGGGTGTCCCCTCCTCTTCAGGGCAGGTGGCGGCACAGAGGACTAAACCAGGGACGGGGGAATGGGCAGCATTACTAGGGTATCAGGGCCTGTCTGCCACACTGGAGTCTATACCTTCAACATATTCATGAAGTTCACTTTTAAAAAATTAGTCAGGACCTACTATGTGCTAAATACTATGCCAACAAGTAGGGCTACACAAAGAAGAGGTGGCCTGTGCTCTCAGTGGCTCCCAGTCCCTCATGGAGGACAGGTTGTGCCTTGTCCCATGGAGGCTTGTGATCCAGGCAGGTGGGCTGTCTCGGGTGCCCAGACAGGGCAGGCACAGGTTTCCGAAGGAGACGGGCTATAACAGTGGGAAGAAGCAGGTTGCCGAGGGGGCCGTGGGCCTTGCCGCAACAGCGATGAGTGGAAGGAAGGTTTGAGTGTGAGACAAGAGGATGGGTGGCAAAGCTGAAGAGCAGACAGGAGTGAGGCCGCGGAGGGCCCAGTGTGCCCTGGGGAGGGGCGAACCTGCCTCGGGCTGCAGGCCCTCCCAGGGGAAGGAGCACCTTGTGCTGAGCCCAGGGTGGCAGCAGATTTCTAAGCGCGCTCTGAAGGTCACGTGCGTACCTAGACTGCACCATTCTTTCGCTAGCTTGGCCTCCATCTTTCTGCTCAGGATGACACTGGGACCTGGGCTGGGCTCTGCAGTCTCTCTCAGCCTCCCCTTCCTCACGGGTTCAGTGAGGGACATGATGGCTGAGGAAGGACTGGACGAGATCAGTTATGTTTACAATGTTTAGTACAGGGCCTGCCTCCTCGGAAGCCATCTGCAATAACTAGTAAATCACTTGCGTGAAAAGGTACAGGATGGTGACAATGGCTCTGTGTGGTCTGGGCACCGTTTTCTGACCCACCAAGGCTGTGAGTCAGAGCCTCTCCTGTAGCTTTGGGCTGAAACCATTCCAGAAGGACTAAAGTCATTCCCGTTTAAGTATTTGGGGCTGATTTTAGCAGTTCGGTGAGGAAGGAGGTGGGAATGAAAAGAGATAAAAAATTAGTCCCTGGAACCTGAAATGACTCCTTATTTTCTTCTCTTTCTCCCAGATCCTTTGGGGCGGACAGGATGCTACTCCCTCCCTATATTCTAACCCTCACTTGCCAGTCATTGCAGCGGAAATTAGCTGCACGCACCCTAGCCCTCCCCAAGGGCCCTTGTCCCTCAGATTTCTGGGCAAGAACAGGCAGGTCAGAGTTCAGTCACCTCTGGCTACTCTATGAGCTGAACAAGTCTTTTAGCCTCTCCGTTGCCTTTTTCTTCTCATTTGTGAAATAAAAATAATGATGTTCTGCCTCCCTCACTGGGCTCAGGAGGATCTGTGAATGATTATACAGGAGATAGTGTTGGTGCTGCATGCCATTTCTACTGGTGAGCTCAGTCTTTTCCCTGGTGCGTCCTGCCTCTCTGCGGGCAGTCACTGCCTCTCAGTTCTGTGTCTTCCTGCCGAAGCTCCCCTGCCCTCCTCACACCTGGGAACACTTCCACCTGGGCACAGCCTGAAAGCATCTGGGGCTGTGTCTCTGTGTTAACCTTCCCCCCATGCCCACAGCACCTCACAGGGACACAGCCTCTTCTATTCCGTGGACCTCTTTGCCCTCAGACCAGCTGGACTTTCCTCCTCAGGAACACAGAGGCTGTGCACAGTAGACACCACTCTTGCAGGGGGGCCTGCGTTCCATGGTTTACAATAGCACCTGAGACCTAGAAGCAGAATCTTCTGGACTGACAAAGAGTCAGAAAGACTGATGCCTTAAACATGCAACTGAACTGCCCTGCTAGCTGGAGCACTAACCCATGTTCCTGTCTCATGCGTCATTCGGAGGAGGAAAAGTGCAGGAAAGCACACAGAGGTGGTAGCATCCTGGAGAGGAGCGTCGTCACAACAGAGATCACAGCCCTCTTCACTGAGCACCTGTTCCAGGCAGGCCCTGCGCCAAGTACTAGCGCCGCACTCTTGGTCTCATTTAATCTGATTTGGGGGTCCCTGTGCTCCCAGTTTGCTGTGCGTCTTCAGGTAACACGGGGGCAGCTTGTGATCCTCAGGCAGCAATAGTAGTTCATCATGTAGAATGGACTGAACTTTTGAAACGTGTATCCTGTGTCCTTGGGAGGTAATTCAGAGGGACAGAGATGGCATTACTCAGCACAGTGAGGAAGAGATGCCCCACAGGCAGCACAAGTATCCCAGGCTCTTAGGGTGTTAGCGGAAAGGGGGGACCCTAGCCAGCCCTCCCAGGGCCTGACGACTGCAGACGCCCCACTCGGGGCTGTCTGTTCTCTCCTTGATTCCTTCAGTGGGAACTTTGTCCCCTGCCTGCTCAGAGCCTTGATGACTCCCAGTTCCTTCCCGGTCAAAGCCCAACTCTCTGCCTGCCTCCCGACGGTGTGGCCAGTGTCCCGTCTGCAGGGAAAGCTGTCCAGCAGCTTTCCTCTACCAGAGTCGTATCACCTTTTCTTGTGTTATCGCCTTATCTGGAAAGCTTGTCTCTCCCTGCAGATCCCATATGCTCCTCAAGACCTCCCCGAATGGCTGTAGGTCAGTTCAGCAGAGAGGGGACCTGGGTCTTTGGATGCCCCTTCTTGAAGTATGTCAATTTGCATGCAACTTACAGACATTTATTTTAGGAAAACTGCAAGACTCTTAGAGAATATGCATAGGGAAATGTGTAGATGTTATTTTCAAGTATCTAGTATACTCGTCTACGAGCTCTCAGCACACGCCCAGTATTAATCGTCATTCTGCCTGCAAGGTGTAGATATCATCATCCTCATTTAAGGGACTTGGAAGATGAACCTTAGTATAATTAACTTGTTTTCAGTCCGAGAACTAGTAAGACTGTGGTGCCCAAGAGCGTGCTTCTTTCACACCGCAGACACTCCACGTGTGCCTCTGTGCAGAAACTCATTGATCCTGGAGAAGGAAAGATACTGTCTCGGTCCTGGGGAGACTTACAACAGAGGCAGAGAGAGACGCTTCATTGGTTTACCACCTGTGGTCTAACAGCTGGTTTCCCAATCACGCTGCCGCCTCCCACAGCAGTGCAGAGCTCCAGCAGAACACAACAAGGCCTCTGTGTAGGGCTGCTCGGCCCCGCCACACAAGGGCCTCCGCAGCACTCTGCCTGCCCGACAGCCCAGAGCAGAGCTGCTGCGTGGGCTCTCCACGGGTGGAACTGAGTCTGGTTAACGGGAAGAAGCACAGGGCTGTTCTCAGCTGGGAGTTCTTCAGCTCCCAGAGCCTGGCATTGTTTTCCCTTCTCTGATTAGTTTTACTTTAAAAAATAAAATGAAGCCCACAGCCGTTTCCTTGCCGTGGGCCGTCCTTGCTGGCAGCAGCCCTGGCCCCCAGCAGGCTTGCTGTCCCAAGCATCGTCAGATGCACAGCCGTAGCACCTGAAAGCATGGGCCATTAGCCCTGCCGACTGAAAGGGTTCACTGTCGGAGACAGATCCTGAAACTGGGTCTTTCTGATCAATAAATCTTTCTCCATTAGGTTCATTTCCTCTGAAGGAAATGGGTAGGGCCATTATGGTTCAGTTGATTGACAGGCCTGCCCACTGCCTTCCTTCAGCTCCCAGGGGGAGACCTGCGGGCAGAGACCTCACAGGTAGAGTTGTTCCGCAGAAGGCCCAGGCTCTAGGCAAGCCCATCTCACTGGCCTTGGTGACCTAAAGTCACTGGATTTCTTGTGTGGAAGTGACAGAGTAAATTATTTAGTAAATAGGGAAACCGTGATCAACTCTACCGGGTATAGAGGAGGTAGCTTGAGTGTGGACAGAGGTCGAAGAACTTTCTGAGCACAGAGGCTATTAAGTCACCGAGAGACATCGTGGAGTCCCCTCCCCTTAAGGTCTGTGGAAACAAGGAAGACTCCTTTGGCACACCCCTGAAGGAAGTGCTGCCTAGTCTGGTCTTACAGAGCAATAAACAGGGTGGTCTCAGCTTCCTCAGCAGCCACAGGTCACAGGTGTTTTGTTTTGTTTTATCTCTTATGGTTGCTCCTAAGGACCCCAGAGCACTTTATAAATGTGACATCTCTCTTTCTCACCTCCTTGTGTGCACATTCGTCACCTCCTCTTTGAAGATGAAGAAACTAAAGGGCTGAACTGGGAACTGACTCCCTTCAGGGAAGGACACCTGAGAGCCAAGGCCACTGCCGTGGCTGCGGCAAGGACCCTCTGGACAGCAGGGCTTGGCTAGTCCCTGATTTTACTTGAGCCAGGAGGGCTTAGCTGTGATGTCGCCTCTGCCCCTCTCTGGCTTGTGTGGCTCTCAGCAGCACCTCAAATGCGCCCCCACCTCCCTGTGGCCTCTGACCATCAGTTCAAAGGGGGACTGAAACTGCGCGGATCCCACCGGCCCTGGAAGGGGAGAGGGTGCCCGCACCAGCAGCCGAGGCAGGGGCAGGGGGCAGTGGCAACACCGTAAGCATCTGCTGTCCCTGGCCAGCACTGTGCTCTTTCTTTGTGCCCATCCACTCCATCTGCAGATCCCACTGCTCCTGGTGGGGAGCTCTGCACATCAGGGGTGCTCTCTTCTGCCGAGAAGCCCCAGCCGACCTGAAAGGTGCCCCAAGAGTCTGGAACAGATGTCCATGATTGCACCCAACGAAGGTTCAGGGGCCACTTCTCCCAAAGAAGAGAAGAGGGGGTGCGGGGGCCATTCGCTGAGATGCTTCCCAGGCTCAGGGAGGCACTCTGGGCTCAGTGCTTCAACTACTTGCACACACCCTCCTCCCACGGACTCAGCCCTGAGCCACGGCTTTGGAACGAGCCCCTGGATAGGAACAACCACAGAGGAGGTTGGACAGCTGGCCTGTCAGGGTGGAGTCAGCCAGCCAGGTCCAGAGGGGTTCCAGCTTCACCATTGGTCGGGAGGGTTTGTCTGTTAAGTGCCTGGGGCATGGGGGTCTTCCTTGTTATATTTCTCCTGCTAGAGAAACAAACCGATGCGGAGTTCCCTGCTTGCCCTCTGGTCTCAGGACAGCTGTCAGCCACAGGCCCATGGAGAAGCTGCCTCACTGTCCGGTGAAGGTCAGCACTGAGCAGTGAGTCTTTGTAGAGCACAGTAGAAGCCTCTGCTTTCCCTCCCCAAAACCGCACTACAAAGCAGCACCTGCTATTTACACACACCCTGAAGGAGTCCTTCGGTTTTGCCTAGTGGTCTCAGTGGGCTCCTCGTACTGCTGAACACCCCAACCAGGTAAAATAGGAATTGGGTGCTACCCGAGTGTGCCCATCCCCCAGCCTGGGGCAGATCTAGGGAAAAGAACGAGATATCCGAATAACTAGGTCACCTCTTAATTGAATGCACAGCATGAGATCTGGGAAATTTAACAACTAATATCCTGGAGGTTAAGAATCGTTTTAAAAATCCTGCAGTTAGCATTAAATGTTTCTAAATATGAGATTGTCTTAGCTACCTGCGGAGAAGGTAGTATTTAACTGTGGCTGCATAGGGAGCTTCATCCACTTGGACGACTTTATTCTTGACCCTTCTCTTCTCTTTTGCTCCACAAACAAGTCCTTGGTTCCAGAGAACCAGTGCACAGAGCAAGGGAGGTCCTGAGGCCATGAGTACACGTCTTCCTAGCAATCCAAAGCCAAGGGGAGAACGAATTCAAATAATTGGAAAGCCCAACAGATTAGCTGTCTACTTAATTACATCAAACTCCTAGTATTTCGGGGGGGGGGATATACTTCCATTTCTATTAAGTATGTATGTTCCCTATTGCTTTTTACTTCAGGTTTCAGATACTTGAATTTGGTGCATTTCCATAAAGTAGGGAATGAACTATTCTCTGAAGGCACGTGGGAGATGTGTCGTGGTCCCTGGAGAACTGGGGGTCCGGGTTAACCTACCCACTGAGCCAGGGTGGCTTGAGTATTTACTGACCTCGGTATCGAGTGAAGTGGGACCTGAAAGGATTCTTTTAGACAGGAAATAGGAGCTCAACGGACCGTCTAAAACAATGTCTGGCTTACAAACCAAAAGAGACTGGGAATCAAAGTGAAGCTAACAGAGAACTTCAGGGACGTGGCAGCCCAGAACTAGGCTGGTCGTCTGTTAATGATATTTGGTCTAGCTGTTAGCCCACACCCCCAGATTCTCCAGGGAACAGTAACTGAGCTCCTCCCCCACTGCCATCCCAACCCAAGCTTATCTGCACTCCCACATTCTCACCAGGGGCATCCCTACCATCTGTGCCTACTTTCAAGCTACGGTTCTCATCAGTCTCCAAGATTCATTCAGTGGATAACCCAGACATCCTTAGCAACATTTCATCCTCATTACGCTTCAACCTCTCAATGCCCCTGCTCTGACACTGACAAGTCTTTGTAAACATTCTCCCGCAGTAATCGTCTCCCCGAAGTCCTTCCCAAATCTGATCACCCCTCTTTGATGCCCCATTCTTTATTGCTCCCCTTTATATGAGGTAATCAGGTCCAAGCTCTCTAAAAGGGCCCAGGGACCTTCGTGAGCTGTCCCCCGCCGACCCCTGCAGCCGCATCTTTACCTTCTCCCTGTCTTTGCCCTGATTTCCCGGCATGCACAGGGCTGTCTGCTGCCCTCACGCATTAGCTCCTGCCCTGCTCTGCACCCCGTATCCCCTCTCTGCCCTCTTCCTCTTGCTAACTCTTAACCTGCTTTCAAGAATTGGATCTAGCATCATTTCTTCTAGGGCAGAGTCCCAAACTTACTCCGTTCACAGCATCCTTAGTGTCTCCATCATTTTTATGCAGAGTTTATAGGCCAACGTAAATGCCTAACAGTTCATTCAGTAGTTAGATCCAAAGAACTTAATGCGTCTATCTCCTAGCAACTTAGGGGCCATGTGAAAAAATAATACACATAAGTGAAAGAAAAGGAATGTTTTCATTTCATTCTTAAGCAGCCACGGCTAATACCAGCAGCGGGTGGATGTCTGGTGGACACTGCACAACTGCTCAAACCTCAGGGTCAGGGTGGACACCGCCACTCTCATTTCCTGCTCCACGTGGGGGTTCACAGGCGCTGGCTTCTCGTTACAGCAGTCACCAGGCCCCGGTTCACTAAGAGGGGGCCTCGAGAGAAACGCTGCACGGCCTCCTATGGAAACTGACTGCCTGGAGGTGGTAGCTTGCAGGATGCCCAACAGGTGATGAGTATTTGCCGTTTCCCTCCAACGCGTAACTGTCACATAGCACCTCTCTGACGTCACTGTGGCATCCTGACCTAGGGTAGCTCTGTATACAATTGGAGAACCTCCGCTCTGGGAACTCCCCCTTACTGAGGCAGGACGCCCTTTCCAAGCCACATCAGCACACTCTGCCCAGCTCGGCCTTGGCTATCACAGTGCATTGTAAGAAGCTGCTCGCAGGTCTGTTTCTGAAATCCACAGGGGTGGGAAAAAGTAGGTTAATAGTAAATAATATGATATTAGTAAATAATAATACAAAATAAACTCTGGTTTGCAGACTGTAACCCTATTCCCGCCCCTCCCCCATAAGGGCAAGTGCCTTTTCTTCCTCTTCTGTTTCTCTCCAGTGATAACACAGTGCCCCGCATACAGCTGGTGCTCGGCTCAGAGGAACTGAACTACCAAGAGGGTCAGAACCACAGTGGACCCCAGGGAACCAGGGTGGCTGCACAGGAAGTCAGCTTGGATGACAACTACACAGGAAATTCCAGCCAAGCTCAAAACCTGTGGTCCAGAGAGGGAGCGAGAATCCCACTGGACCTGGAAACCAACCCGCCAGAATCTGCTTCACCAGGCGGGAATCCAGCCAGGGGCTGTTGTCTCAGCAGGATACCACCTTCAGACTAGGAAGGTGTAGCCCAGGCTTTCCGACTTCCCTTAGGTTTCTTCGTAAACATTCCTTGTGGGGAGGAGGAAAAAGAGATTGGGAAGAAGGAAATGAGGGAAGGAGGGAGGACAGAGGGGGAGAGAACGGAAAAACGAAAAGAAGGAAGGAAAGAAGGGAGGGAGGCAAGGAGAAGGAAGTGTCACATGCTGGGTGGAAAGGGAGCTTTCCTTTCCAAACCTCCTTTAACGTCACCAGGGCATCTCTACCCTGGTGGCTGGGGAGAGCTGCAGCCCTGGGGCCAGGCCCGTTGGGAGCCCAACACTGAACGGAGCGGAGGGCGGACCGGGGAGGCACTTCAGCCATCCCACCCGAGGGGGCAAGGCCACCAGTGGGTGCCGCTGGCTCGCTCCAGGTGAGCTGATTTCCTCGCAGCTGCTGGCCTCAGTTTTTGATGGGCGATTACTTTCACCTGTTTTGTGCTGTTCTTTATCATTAGCATGGCATGAGAATGTGCATCATTTGTCTTTTACATTCTGCTAAGATAAACCCTAAACATAACTGGGGAGTTTAGGTAGGACCAGGATCAGAAGTCAAATGTATGTTCTCATGTGAGAGGCCATCAGCAGCTCACGTATGTCTTACTGACTCTAACTACCGGGGTCCCACTGAAATGATTAGCAGCTATAATTCAGTGGCCGGACTCCTCACTTTTGGGTTTCGAGCGCTACTCCTCTTTCATTTACTCAAGGTCTCCAGCTGCCTCTGACAACTTCTGAGTCACTCCGAAGTTAGCAGCCACTCAGGCTCAGCCCGATGTTTGGGGTTCACCCCGCATGCCCCACAGCCCATGGCTCTGGGCCCGTGGGGAGGGACCGTGGAGGTGGGTGCTCTCCCCCGGTCTTTCTTCAGTGAGGTGCAGAGAGGGAGACGTGTTCTACTGCACCCATGGTCAGTCTGCTCTGTGGGCAGCGTTCTGGGAACAGAATGAACCCAAACCATCCTCGGCCAGCGAGTGGGTGAAGGAACAGGAGCTCTACCCCTGCCTGGCTCCTCGGGGAAGCCCGAGTTTTACACCTCCCACCGCCCAGGACTTCCTGCTCGGAGACTCACACACCTCTGCTTCGCACCAGTAACTACTTCCCAGGAACTTTCAAAAAACACACAAAACAGCTTTACAGCACGTACTGCCAGGAAGTTCCTTCTGATAACTCGAGCCCTTTGTGCTATGGATGTAGCTTATTTTATTTTGGCCTGCCTCCATTAGAGACAGTGCATGCCAGCCTTCCGTACAATAGTTCTTATCCGCACCCAAGGACGTGCTTATTTGATTTTTTTTTTTTTTTAGAGAGAGGAAGAGGAGAGGAAACATGGATGTGAGAGAGAAACATCGATTAATTGCCCCTCACTCACGTCCTCACTGGGGACAGAACCCACAACCTGGTCATGTGCCCTGACCGGGAGCGAAACCCACAACCTTTGGGTTTACGGGATGACACTCCAACCAACTGAGCCACACCAGCCAGGCCTACTTACCTTACTCTTTTCAATTACAGTTGACATTCAATATCATTTTATATTAGCTTCAGGTGTACAGCAGAGTGGTTAGGCAATTAGATGATTTACAAAATGATTCCCCAGATAATTCAGATACCCACCTGGCACCAGACATAGTTATTACATCTTTATTAACTGTATTTACTATGCTGTACTTTACAACCCTGTGGCTATTCCTTAACTGCCAATTTGTACTTCTTAAGCTCTTCATCATTTCACCCAGCTCCCAACTTCCTCATTCCTGGCCACCATTAGTTTGTTCTCTATATCTATAAGTCTGTTCTGTTTTGTTTGTTTATTTTGTTCTTTAGATTCCACACATAATGAAATCATATGGTATTTCTCTTTCTCTGTCTGACATTTCACTTAGCATATTCCCTCTAGGTCCATCCATGTTGTTCACAAATGGTAAGGTTTCATTCTTTTTATGACTGAGTAATGTTCCATCATATACATACCATATGTTCTTTATCCATTCATCAATCAGTGGGCGCTTAGGTTGCTTCCATACCTTGGTTATTGTAAATAATGCTGCAGTGAGCGCGGAATGCATATATCTTTTTGAATTAATGTTTTGGATTTCTTTGGACATGTATGCAGAAGTGGAATTGCTAGGTCATAAGGCAGTTCCATTTTTTAATTTTTTGAGGAACCTCCGTACTGCTTTCCACAGTGGCTGCACCAGTCTGCATTCCCACCAACAGTGCACGAGGGTTCTCATTTCTCCACATTCTCACCAACACTTGTTTTTTGTTGATATATTGATGATGGTCATTCTGACAGGTGTGAGGTGATATCTCATTGTGGCATTTCTCTGATGATTAGTGATGTTGAACATCTTTTCATATGTCTATTGGCCATTTGTATGTCCTCTTTGGAGAAGTGTGTACTCAGGTCCTCTGTCCATTTTTAATTGGATGGTTTGTTTTATGGTATTAAGTTGTATGAATTCTATATGAATTTTGGTTATTGATCCCTTATCAGATGTACCATTGGCAAATGTCTTCTTCTGTTAAGTATGCTGTCTTTTTGTTCTGTTTATGGTTTCCTTTGATGTGCAAAACTTTTTAGTTTGACATGTTTCCATTGCTCAAGAAGATATACCAGAAAAAATATTGCCAAGAGAAATGTGAGAGAGTTTACTGTCTATGTTTTCTTCTAAGAGTTTTATGGTTTTGAGTCTTACATTTAAGTTTTTAATCCATATGGAGCTTATTCTTGTATATGGTGTAAGAAGGTGGTCTGTTTTCATTTTTTGAATGTATCTGTCCAATTTTTTTAAACACCACTTAACTGAATAGACTGTCTTTACCCCATTGTATATTCTTGCCTATTTTTGCCATATACTAATTGACCATATAGGCATGGGATTATTTCTGGGCTCTCTATTCTGTTCCATTGATCTGTATGTCTGTTTTTATGCCAGTGCCGTTCTATTTTGATCTTTTTAATGTATTGATGGATTTGGTTTGCTAATAAGAAAATTTTGGCATCTATGTTATTTATCAGGGTTAATGACCTATAATTTTCTATCTTTGCAATGTGTTTGTCATGTTTTGCAATCAAAATAACCTGGCCTCCTAAAATGGGCATGGGAGGCTTCCCTCCTCTTGAAGTTTTTGGAAGAGTTTGAGAAGGATGGGTGTTAGTTCCGTAAAGTTGAAGATCTCTCTGACTTGTCTCCATCAGAAAGAATTTAGATTTCCATAAACTTGTATCATTGCCTTATCACCTAAGCCTTCTGTTCTCTTTCTCAATTGTAGTTTTGAACACTCTCTAAAACTTGTCTTTTAAGTTAGAAAGACCATGACTTAATGAGACCTTTCATTTCCGGAGGGTACTGCTAGTGCTTAAAGAAAAGTAAATTTCAGCAGATGTATTTCATTGGGGGAAGGGCACAGCAAAAAAGAAATTGGATCCTTTATCTAAATAGCACATTGTACCACAGATGAGTTTTCACTTTCTCAACTGTTTTTGAAACAGTAAGCCTTTTTTGATTAATTTAATTCCTTGGAGATTCTAACTTCGAAAACACTATGATTTGCATTCTTCTGTTGGGTATATGGCTTCTGGATCTGAGGAAAGGCAAGGTGTGTGGCCCCTAATTGCCTGATAAACAGTAGAGGACACACTGGCAACAGGGCTGCAATTAAGCTCCTTATCCCCCTGATGTGGAAAAGGGGAGGGGAAATATCTGTTTTCCAGGCTCTTCCTCAGCAGCTTCTGTCCCAAGAAATTCTGCTCCAAAGGGCTCACAGCATCAGGCTGGCTTCTGCCTACTCCATCCTACCGTAGGGAGGCTTGTGTTCCGTGATGCTGTTCTGCTTAGCTGTGCAGATTTCTTCATCCTGACCCTTCAGGATTTGTGCTCAGATTCTCAGGAGGGGAAGGGAGGCATTGGACTTGCCTGTGAGCTGTAGAGCAGAGCGGCAGTCTGGCCCTCACTGCGCCATCCCTCGGCCAGGCTGCTCGGAGCACGTTACCTGATTACCTGACTTCCTTCCCCCATCCCTGTGTGGAGTGGAGAACATGGGCTGCAGGTGACCTCTGGGGCCCCTCCGTGATCCTCGCAGCCTCAGCTGTTCCCACTGCTCCACGGAGGAGCCAGAAAAAGGAGAGAGGAGTTGGGTTCCACAGCCAGTTAGGAAAAGGAGACTTTGAGAGAGCGTTGATTTAATTAGAATTTTCTACCCTCTCTCCTCACTCCCAGGGACCCAGAATCAGTGTAGCACAAAGGGACATGATGGCTGTGCATTGGTCATCACCCATGTGTCAGGCACTGTGCGAGCAGCTGTCTTTCACTGCCACAACCCCCACGCAAGCCCCACCTGTCCCTACCCGGAGAAGTGTACCTCTTCAGGTCTCACAGCAATGTCCCTTCCTTACTGAAGCCATCCCTGACCCGTCAGCCTAGATAGGTTAGGTCTCCCCATCCTATGTTATGGTTCCCTGTACTTTCCCTTCATTGCCCTGACCACAGATGCAATTAACTAATTACCTGAACAATTAGCACTTCCATGACTGCTCTGCTGGGAGGGCAGGGACTGTGAAGTCTTGTTTTTCACTGTACTCCTAGAGCCTAGCACAGTGCTGACAAAATTAGAGCAACTCCGTAAGTGTTCCTTGAATAACCGTTAGCACGGACGCATGAATGCATGGACAGACAGCAAAGGTGGATATACACCCGGGACCCTCTGGCTCTTGGAGGCCAGTCTGAACTTTCAGAAGTCCACTGCTGTGCTCACACACAGGGTCTTGCTCTAGAACCATCCTTGTTACTCCAGCAGCAGGCGTGATGGCAGTCCTGGCCATGACCCCAAAAAGGGATCCAGCCTGTGACTGGTTGTGGTGTGTGGAGGTGTGTGTAAGGAGGCACTGAACTGAACCAAACCAAATGTCCTTGTAGGCATTTAGCTCTACTTCCTGACACACTTTGCCAAGGGGCTACCAGTGAAAAAACAATGGTCTGTAAGGGCTCTGGGGCAGTAAGGATGAGTGGATGAAAACGAAGGAGGAAAAACCAAGACCTGACAACCTTTAGGGAAGCAGAAATAAAGCTAATGCAAATCTACCGAAAATAGGCCGCCTGGGCTGCCAGGCTGCCAGCAGATCCAGGGCTAATCACATGGAAATGAATTCCAAGGGCAGTGTCCCTGTGCTGGCTGGGACCCTGGGGGTGGCCCACTGCCCCGCTCCCCACCCCCCCCCACCACTGAGAGGCCTGGGTGTCTCTTACTGAACACTCAGCTCTTGCCACTGTGATGAGAAAGGCTGACAGGAGGCTAAAAATACTAACAATAGAAATTTGATTTCTTCCAGACAAAAAGCCTTGGCATCCACAGGAGGAAGGAGTGTTCAGGCAGCATGTGACTGGTTAGTATAAAATAAATAAGTCGAGAAAATAGCATATAATTAACTCTAAGTACATGCGGATGAGTAGGGATGAACAGCTCCTCTTTAATGAGCCCCGGGGGCAGGGGCCTTTATTAGAGAGAGGGGGGAGAGACGCGTCAAAGGGCCATGTGACTAGCCCATTTATCAAGCCAGTTGCCTCCTCCGCCCTGGCCCCAGAGTATGCTTCCCTTTAGCAATGGTTAAAGAAGCTGGAAGTATTCCTGAGAGAGACTCCCCATCACAAAATCTGCCCTCCCTCCAGTCACTTAAAGATACACTTAACTGTGAGGCTACTGGGCAAATCAGTTTAGAAAAAAACCTACCTACTTACCTTTCAGGACCTTAGCATGCAGGGCAGACCCTACAAGGCAACCCTCCCAAGCTTCCCTTGTGTTTTGGAAGCACGTGGGTTTCGTTGTTGACGGAACTGAAGGACCAGGCCCCATTGAAACTGTGCTGGTGGGTGAGGAAAGGATTTGGGGTCTATCTGAGAATGCTTCCTGGAGAGCCACTTCAGGTTTTGTAGGGAGTTGTGGGGGGCGGATGCAAAGAATGACAGGCAGCAACGAAGTTGTTGTGTCTGAAAGATGGCTATGAAGTGTGAGCTTGGAGGGGTGGGTTTTTGTAAAGCAAGGAATGAAACCCTCTCCCTTGCAGTGCCTGGATAGTGGTGCGTGTGGAGGGCGGGCCTGTCTCTCTGAGGCCTCCCTTCCCTGCCGTCATTCTCGAGAAGGGCCTGCCCAGCTCTCTTGTCCTTCTCCCTTGCAGGCTGTTCTCCCACGTGGGCGACCCCTTCCTGGATGACCCCCTGCCCCGGGAGTACGTGCTCTACCTCCGCCCCACAGGCCCCTTGGCACAGAAGCTCTCCGACTTCTGGCAGCAGTCGAAGCAGATCTGCGGGAAGAACAAGGCACACAACATCTTCCCCCACATCACCCTCTGCCAGTTCTTTA
>PVKM010024294.1:0-20599 GCA_004027735.1 Carollia perspicillata
GGGGTGAGAAATGCTGAGCTTGGCTTTGGAGAGTCTCTCCTCCCCGATTGTGATGGGAAGAGAACAGCCACAGCAACACCAAACACAAGTCCTCAGAAGGAAGTGGAATTGAGCACGACCCCCTCGAGAATGAGGGTCTGAGCTGCCCTTCCAGGTGGTGGTTAGAAAGGGCAGGGGAGTCCGCATGGGAGGTGGAAGGGGAGGACAGGTAGCATCCTTAGAGCTTGAGACCAGCTCTAGCTGCAGACGCTACAGTTCTCTTCCCACGGATGAGCCCTTGCAACTTGCCCAAAGGTCCCGGGAAGAGCTGCTCATGAAAAGGATGACAGAAGCTGGTGGATCCAAATGGTACCAGGGCGGACCATAGAGGATGGAGCACGGCCCTGACAGGATTGCTTTTCCAGGACTGAGTGTCCTTGCCCAATGGCAGAGGGTTGTCATCCAACAGCTCTGAGCTGACATGTCCAGAGTCTCAATTTGGATAAGAGACCCCCTATGATTTGCTGGGGAAAGGACACTCAGGATGTGAGCTGTGAGATGTAGAGTGTAATGGAATGAGACTCAGATGTTCAGGGTTAAGAATCATTTGCAACTACACTCCATTCGTGTTTTTTACAGACTACAGATGGGGAAGATGAGGCAGGAGACCTTGAAGGAGACTAAAGATTTTTATTTAATCATGATGGGGAGGGATGATTGAGAGTTTTATAAGCAGAGAGAAGCTTCATCATATGCATACATTTGAACTATCACTGTGATTATAATGCAAAAGATTAAATAAAGCGAAGGAAAGGGTGCACAGCACCAGACAGAGATGCTGGGCGAGGCCCTGGTGTGTGAGACGGGACGTGCACTGAGCCCCCTGGAGCGCTGCACCAGGAACAGAGGATGAGGACACGCTGTGGGAGGCCCTTGAGGCCAGCGCTCTCTGTCCTTTGTGAGGGTCATGTCTCTAGGTTGTCAGGGGTTACCTCCAGATCTGATGGGGATCATGGGCCATGTGGGGATTCCAGCCCTGTGGGGACATTTGTGATGACAGTGACTCTGTCCACTATGGGCTTTCCCACTGGTGTAGAAGCTCTGTGAGAACTGAGATGTTAAATGTTTTCATGTTTTGTTACCAATGTATCTACAAATCCAGAACACATGCCGGCATGAAGGACAAACTCAAACGTGTTTGTTGAGTGAAGATATCTGGGCACCTAAATGTGTAATCTTGGAAAAGGCACAGATCTGAGACCAATAGAAATATTTCTGCTTTCTGGATATTTTGACATGGAGGTTCTGAGTGTATTCTAGAGGAAGTGTGAATAATTTGAGTTTGAGTCATAGTCTTCTTCATTACTGTGCAGGTGAGGTACCAGTCCCAGGGCTGGGGAAGGTGACAGTGCAAGGGACCTGGATCCAGGGGCTCACTCAGGGGAAACAGAGAGGTTGCAACGAGTCATCAGGACCTGAGTGAAGACCCAGAGGGACAGGGACACAGTGGGGGAGGCTGTGAGGACCACAGACAACCTCCATGAGCCTGCACAGTGCTGAGTGCAGGTCAGGCAGGTGAATGTGCACTGGTCTCTCCCTTCACTAAGGTCCCATAATGTCGTCATTTCTCCACGCATGCTACATACAGAGAACCACGTGACCCATAAACTCGGATATCTAGCTCCAATCCCAAATCCCACAAGAAACCATGATGGGAACATTCTTGAAAACAGTGAAGATGGGTGTGTGTGGTCTGCATCCACAGAGGAGAGCCTTCTGCACAGCCCAGTGAGGGCAAAGCAGCCATAAATGATGAGGTGAGAATTTCTGTCACAGTCTGGACGTCATTCCACCCAGCATGTCATTCTGTGAACTTCGGAGCTGCACAATGAGGACCCATTGTCGGTCCCTCACTTTCATTCAGACCATCGACTACATGGGCCAGGCCTTGGGAACATGGAACACGAGTCAGTGAGGTGACAGCAGTGGAATTAACTGCTTTAGTGCAGAAGAGTTTCAGAATAGTAAAATGTATGTACACATTAAAGAGTGTATATATATATATGTGTGACTAGGACAAACTGTGCAAAATAAATATGGCAGCATATGCAGAATACTACAAATACAGAAAAAGAAAAATCAATCCTCGGTGTAAAGACGTATATACACTGGTAAATGCTAAGCACACCACTATATTAGTTCTTCACAAATCCCTGGATGTTCTCAGCTCCCTATCAAAAGTCTAAAGCTTGGCCCTGTTTTGAATATGCCACCAAGCTCACTTTCTGGAAAATTTCCTCCACACTCGTTTTACTGCCTTCCTCTTGTCCGACCCTGGACTTCATGGAACACAGGGGTTAACTTTTTCTACTACGTATTCTGTGGGCGCTGACATCTGAAATAGTTGTATGGACATGTTCTTGTTTCCTGTAGACCAGAACTCTTTCAGGTCATGAAAAGAAGTAGGGTAATCACGCACCACATGCTTGATCAACAGTATCTACACATCAGACCCTGGATGTGTGAATAGAGACAGCCACCTGGTGAGCTGCAGAAACCAGCTGGGCTCTCAGGGCTTTGGGCCATGACCAGCAGGGGGCGCTGGTGCACTCTGCTCTGGAGCCTCTGAACAGTTGCTCAGTGAGGATCATTCTCTCAAAGCAATCTGGACCTGGAGGCTGGCCCCTGGGCTCACTGAGGGAGACTCACTGAAAGAGGTACAGATGCTGTGTCCTCTCAGGCCTTGCAGAGTCCCCTGAGCTGGGATCTTTGTAGGATCTGAGCAGGTGCTTTCCCCTAGGGATCTCTCCCCAGGGAGGAAGCCAACCCCCATTTCCTCAGTTGTAGCCTAAACTGAACTCCAGCACCAGGGCTCAGGGAGGGGCTGGGCAGCCCCTGGGTGGACACATGTTTGCATGGACAGCCCCTCCCCTGCCAGAGGGTAGAGAGAAAAGGAGGCAGCCCAGCCCCACTGTGGGCTCAGCAGCTGTGTGCATCATGGCCTGGGCTTTTGTCCTCCTCCTGCTCCTCTCTCACTGCACAGGTAGGGACAGGACCTCGGGTCCAGAATAGCCATTAAGCTAGCAACTTCCTTCACTTGACACAGTCTTGAGGAACTTTAACCTGAGAACCTGCTCTACCAACCATGAGTGTACCTGTTTATAGGTTCCTTCGCCCAGCCTGTGCTGACTCTGCCCCTCCCTCTCTGCATCCCAGGGAACATCAGTGATTCCCATGCACCCTGAGAAGTGGATTTAATGTTGGTGCCTACGACACAGACTGGTACCAGCAGAAGTCAGGGAGCCCTTCCCAGCATCTCCTGTCCCACCTCCCAGACTCAGACAAGCACCAGGGCTCCAGGATCCCCAGCCCCTTCTCTGGATCCAAGGACCCTCAGCCAGAGCAGGGCCCCTGCTCAACTCTGGGCTGCACCCTGAGGACCTAGCTGGCCTTGCTGTCGTGTCCATTGCAGTAGCCCTGATGCTCCCACTCTGCTGAGAGTCACAGGTTGGTGACACTGAAGGCATCTGTGCTCCCCCTGCCAGGGAACCTCACTCCTGCTTAGCCTGGGATCATGTTTCCCTCATGGGTGACATCTGTTGTCACTTCTGCAGACAGGACCTGAGTTTCCTCTAAACAGCCACCTGACCTTCCCCTCATCTCTCATTTAGACTGACCGTCCCCACCATGTCCCAGCTGTTCCTGTCTCAGAGGCAGAGAGTCCTTCCCAGGAGAAACGTCTCCCAGTGGAGACGCTGGAGGTGCAGATATGGTTGGTACTGGCCATGCCCGGCTCTGAGTCCAGGGGAGACTCACTGATGTTTCCTCCCTTAATGCTTTAATTCAGGCTTTGAGATACAAAAGCAGCATGCAGAAATAATGCCAGTGTACACACCAGCAGTAAACCATCAATATTTAACAAGACAACTTATAAATTAACAATATAATTTTAAAATATTATAATGGCACCAGAAATAAGAAATACTTAGAAATAACTCTAAAAACCTGAAAGTTTTGTAAAAATGAGAGGTACAAGCTATTGTTGTTATACATGAAGAAAACCTAAATAAATGAACACACATCTAGTTTATGGTCAGACACTGAATATCAATCATCCCCATGCATATTTATACATTCTCAGTAAGAATTTGAGTGACATACACTTGCAATGAAAGAAGAGGTAGGACCTCTCAGCAAAGAAGTGGAGTCTGTAAGTAAATCATAAAGGACATTAGAGCCCTGGGAAAACACTGCTCTATGTCTTTGTGACCCGCCTGCATCAGAGGGAGGACAGGCATATGGAGTTGGCTTGATGTTAGGAGAAGAAATCAGGGGTCAAAGCAGAGCCTGTCCCTCCCTCCCAGTCTCTGAGCTCAAGGCTGCCTGAGCAAGCTGGGCCCCGGGGACTCAGTACAGGGTGGTGAGATGCCAGTATGGGCACATGTGTCAGGAACTCCAGGAGCAGAGCAGATGGGACCCCTGGCTGGGTACCTCGACCTTCAGGTGTAAGGTCATGGACAGGAGGATTGGTGTCAGGGGAAGTTTGTGGCCTGAGGCCTGGAGGCCTCTTAATGGAACTGGAGAGGATGGGGGATGGTCTACATTCCCTGGGTCATCGCCAAGCCTGCTCCAGGGTAAAGTGGGTGCATGGATGAGACACTCTGACAGTTGACACAGCTCAGGACCATGGAGACTCCTGGGAGTAGATTCCTGAGTCTGTGGGCACTGACTGTGCCCCCGCCCCTCCCACACCCTCCTGTAGCTCTCCAACAGGCCAGGGTGGGGGCTGGGTGGTGTGGCAGCAAGTGAGGGTGCTAACTAATCTCTTCCTGGGTCACAAACCTATGACGCTCTCAATACACCCAGATTTGAGGTCACCCTCTCCTGCACAGGAATCCACAGACCCATTGGAGGTGACATGGCAATGGTCCCCAGGGCCCCTGGACAGGGCCCCAGCTTTCTTACCTGACACGGTGCAGACGACCTTCCAGGGGTCCAGCCTGATTGTCCTGATCCAGGTCTGTCACCAGAACCTGTGTGATCACCTCTGGGCTCCAGTCTGAGCCTCAGGCTGAAGCTCATAGTTAGAGAGACGGACACAACCCCATTGCCACAGAGAGCTCCTGCTCCATGGGACACGTGATCAGATCTGCCCCTCATCTCCTGTCTGACCCATCACTCCCCTGTCCCTGACCCTGAACCAACACCAGCTTAGTTTTGGGCTTGTGCTGTACCTTGTGCTACTCAAGCCAGCGGGGAGCGGCCCTGGACTCAGTCTCTCCTTAGAAAGTAAATGGAAATATCCACTTTGAGGTCACTGGTCTCCAATACAAACATAATTCTATTCTAACAAAAAGCAACATTCCAGCTCAGTGGCTGGGTGGGGAGGAGGGCAGAAGTGCATCGTGTGTGCCTGAGAGAACCAGGTGACCCGTGCGCAGGGCCCTGTGTGTCTCCTGGTGCCAGCCTGGGCTCCACTCACAACTGCCTGAGCTCTGAGACCTTACAGAGCTGGGTCTCCCTGTCACCAGAGATAGGAGCTCTACAGGGTCCCTGCATCCCTGGGGCTGGGCAAAGCCTCGAATTATAGAAAGGCTCTCAGACCCCTGAGTGCTCACTGTCCCAGCTCAGCATCATGAACTCCAATGTGTTTCCCTCTCCCGTGTTTTAGGTGGAGGGATGTCAGATAAATGTCAGTCTTTTGGGCACGGATCCTTTACACTCAACCCTCATCACCAGACAGAAACTTGTTTCTCTGTTTTGTATTATCTTTTGTACTAAGGAATAAATTATTTAGACTCTAATGTCTGAAATGTATTAGACAGTCACAAGAACGTAAGGCATCACCAGGCTGACAAGGGAGGGACAACGGGGACCCAGGGCAGTAAGGAAGGGCGGAACACACAATCCCAGACAAGGATGCATCTCGTGCACAGACAGGGATCAGAGCCACAGCCTCTACAGTGGGGGCTGGGGACCGACAGGAGCCCCTCCCCACAGCAACAGCAGGGACATAAGTTCACATGTAGGAACGAACAGTGTACAATGTTCCCAGGTAGCCCTGAAATTTCTAGTAACAAGCTCCGTGCTACACATCCATTAATCTTGACTTGCAATGCACAAAATGAGGAAAGAGAGAGTTAATTTTGCTGACAGGATGGTTTTAAGCAGAACAGGTTAAGATGTAATTAATTGACATCTAAAAACAAACTCATAGCCTCCATGAATGTGTTAGATCAGTTACTTTCAAACTTTAAAATGGACAGGGATCATCTGGGTATCTTGTAAAATGTGGATTCTGAATCTGTGGGTCTTGAGTCACATCTGAGGTTCTTCATTTCTAAAACTTCTCTGCCTAAAAAGTCGACATGAATGTTTTACATTAAATCCATAGGCATGCTGTGAAATAACATGGGAAGGTATTTTCAGACAAGAAACAGAGCGAGATCACCAACAGAGAGGAAAGTGCTCTGATTAAAGAAGAACCACATGATTCCCGGATCCCAGATGCAGAGGCCTCCTGTCCTGGCAGAAGCCGTCCTGCTCTTTCCTCCTCTCTCTCCTCCCATCTGTCATATCTAGGGCTTTCCCTCCTTAACCAATGCTTCTCAGGTCCTGGCTCTGACCTAGATTGGTGCTTGACTCCCCGATACTCTCAGAAAGAACGGATGACTCCCACCATGGAGCAGGCCACATACTGAGAGCAGCCACGTGGACCCACAGGGACCCAGGCAGAGGCAGAGAGGAAAACCCTCATGGCTGGTCTGCCCTGCACCCACATCCTTCCAACCGGCTTGACTTCCCATTTGGCCTCCCTCTCCGCGATGGGAATTTCATTTTCCCAGGTATTTCCCAGCACCTGTCTATGAGAATGGTGCATCTCTGCATGCCCTACCTGATCTTGGTCCAGAGCACATGTCTTCATGTGTTACAAAACATCTCCTCAGGGTCTTCTTGACATCTGAGAGTATATACATCAATACAGGTGGTTGCTGAGAATCGCATGCCCCCTGACTGGCTTTGACGTCCAGGTAGCTCAGCCATCACAGAGGCACTCATAGTGCCAACAGCATCGTCAGCTCCCCTGTCCCCTCCCACTGTGTGCTTCTTGGTAGGCTAGGGCTCACAGGAGGATATTTCACTGGTGCAATGTTCTTTCTGCTACCAACAGAAATATTAGCATCTCCAAAAATTAGAGGGTAAAGAGGCCTCTTATTATTAGAAAGAAGGTGAATAAAATTGGGGCAAAGAGCAGCAGTCAGACGGGGCGAGCACACAAAATGCAGTGGGCATGGCGACTAGTGCACAGTGTCCCGGGGACAAGGCAGACAGCAGCCACCAAAGCGAATGTCACTCTCTACAGCCACATTATGAGCACTGGATGTGCAGAGGACTGAGTGTAGCCAGACTAATAAAATGTTATTTTTTATTGCCCAGTTTATTGACTTGACCCATTTTTCAAACCCAGAAACTTCTGAAATCTATGGTGGAAACCAGTAAGTTAGTCAGCACTTGACTAAAGTATACGGTAGTGATTCTCCCACTGCTGCCCTAAAGGGACCCATGTCATTGAATGTACCATTGAATGTCCCCAGCGGGGACAGGAAATGTCCAAATATTGGGAGAGCTGTTGCACACATGACCCAGGTGACAGCAATACTCAGGAATCTCCGACTTCCTCACGCCTCCCACTGCAGCAGGGGTGTTGGGTGTCTGGGCTAGTAGAGGCACGGCTGGTGGCAGGTCTGTGGAACCGCCCCGTGGACATACGCCCAGAACTGTCCGTGGAATCTCCACACTCATTTACTGACCTGGAAAAGAGGCCAACTACTCACCATACTGGTAGTTGAGAGGGCCAAGGGAAAGCCTATGTAACTTCGCCTTGCTCCGTTTTCTTCAAGATGGACATTTAAAAATAATATTATTATGGGAAAATAGCAGAGTTAGAGCTACCCTTAATCATGCAGTTTGTTGGGCCCTGACATGTCCTCATTTAATCTACCAATCTGGCTACTCAGCTATGGCAACCAACAACTACCACCAAAACTCCAGGGCTCTGCCAGAATTCGTGGGCTATTACAAACTCAGACAACTAGGACCCCAACAGCAGCTGTGTGCTCGACGTGGCCCCCTTGCTGGGGTGCATGAACACTGTTTCAGTCCAGTGCTATGGAGCCTCAGATCTGGCGAGTGCGGGCCTTCCATGCCTCTCAGTGGTCAGTGAGGAGTATTGGACGCCATTCACACTCACGTGCAATGGACAACAGGACACGCAAAGAGTTCCCCCCCGGGTTGTTTCTACTCTGCCTGTTGGCCAACATTTCCCCAAGAAGACTGGACGATCCGCATTTCCTGGGGAACCTCACAGTACACATCATATTGCTAATACCCATTTATTTGAACAAGATGAGCAAGAGATAGGAGCACATCAAAGTCCTTGGTAAGAAGACCTAAGGCTCCAGAAGGTAGGGGACACGCTGTGAGTATCCAGGCCACCGCACCATCGAGTCCATGAGTCCACTAGGGATTCCCCAGTCTATATTTTTGGGTACCGTCAAAAATAAGAAAAAAATAAGTGTTTTGTGCATCTTGCCACAATAAAAAGTCATCCATGTTGTTGCAAACAGCAGTATCTCTCTTTCTCTTTTTTAATCCTTACCCAAGGACACATTCATCAACCTTAGAGAGAAAGCAAGGGTGGGAGAGAAACATCAATGCAAGAGAAAAACACTGATCAGCCGCCTCTTACATCTGCCCCGACCAAGACTGAGCCTGGAATCCAGCCATGTGTCCTGATTGGGGCAGGGCAGGGGCTTCTTTTTCATGACCGAATTATATTCCATTGCATATGCATACCATATTTTCTTTATCCATTAATCTGTTAATGGTCACTTGAGTTATCCCCTATCCTGCTTGTTGTGAATAATGCTGCAATGAATATGGGAGTATAGATATCAGTTCAAGGTGCTAATTTCATTTTCTTTGGGTATATACCCAGATATACCAAAAGCAGAGCTACCCTGTCTTTTTTTAAAAGCCTTCCAGAAGTTCTATACTACCATTTAGATTGCATTTCACTTACTAGGACTTAGTCACATAGGAGACAAACCCAATGAAGTTTTAGAGGCCCACCCTGTCACTGAGGTTCCTAGGGCAGCATTAGTCTATGACATGACAGGACACGCCCTCCAGAGGAGGAAAAATGATTGCGTCCCACAGCGCCCACCCTCAATCGGCAGTTATGCAGTTAGTTGGCCTTCAGCTTCTGGAAGCCCATGTTCCACTGTCAGAAATACTGTTCTACCAGATTACCAGGTGACACCGAGGTTTAAGGTGGCCCAGAGCAGATGAGTGCTCTGAAGCTGTGACACGCACAGTGTTGACACGTGAGTCCTATGACCCACTGACAGAGATACACACACACACACACACACACACACACACACACACTGCAAGTATTTGCAAGCCCCGGGAGAAAAACTCCACTATGGTCTTTTAGTTTTCCAGAGCAGTGGTAAACTAAACACCATTAAGAAAGAAAGAGAAAAAAGAAATAAATTCTGAAATGCTGCTGGGCTCTGGGAGAGACCAAGCACATGGCCAGGGGCAGTCGGCTACCTCTGCAGCAAGGCACCCGCACTGTTAGGTACATTCCTGAGGACCCTGAGCTAAGGCAGCAGGAGAATTCGAGACCTGAGCCTTGCTACTCAATATAGATGCCTACGATGTGTGGAGTGACAGGAGAGGCAGTAATTCATTCAGGCCTCCCCTTGCCCAAGTTCCTCCATCCAGTTTCTGCCTGAGGAATCATAGGCACTTCATCTGACCTACTGAGACGACTAAAAGCCCCAGACCAGAGGAAAGAGGGGCTGCAAGCGGGAAAGTCCTGCAGGAGTGCATCTGTCCACTGGTGATATTTTCACTATGGACACTAGAGGGGGCTGTGGGTCAGTGCCTGGGAAAGCAGGCTCAGCTGTGAAATGGTCCTGTAGGCCCTGGGTCCCACTACCACGTGGTCACTTATGCGGAACAGCTCAGTAGCTGTAACCACACTGCTGAGCACCCCTGGGAGTGGAGTGCATTTTCATGACAGCCCCACCCCCACATGCAGTAGGCGTTATAACGAGAGCTCTGCCGGCTGACTCTGTGCTGCAGGGTCTTGAGAAGCGCAGCAGTGAGGCATCTTCACCATGGCCTGGGCTCCTCTCCTGCTCACACTTCTGGCTCACTGCACAGGTCAGGGGAGACTCTCTGGGCTGGGGGTCGTGGGTAAGCAAGAGAGGCTGCGCGGCACCTTCATGATGCCTGTCCCCATTCCTGACCTTTGGTCTCTCGCCTGTTTTCAGGGGCCACATCCCAGGCTGTGGTGACTCAGGAAGTTTTACTGTCCACAACTCCTGGGGGGACGGTCACACTCACCTGTGGTTCCAGTTCTGGGGCCATCACCACGAGTAACTACGCCTGCTGGGTCCAACAGAAGTCCTACCAGGCACCCCAGGGTCTGATAGGTGGTACCAACAGTCGGGTACCAGGGGTTCCTGCCAGGTTCTCCGGCAGCCTGCTAGGAGACAAAGCCACCCTCACCATCACCGGGGCCCAGCCTGAGGACGAGGCCGAGTACTACTGTGCTCTGTGGTACAGCAACCATTACCACAGTGACACATGCAGGGGGGAAGTGAGACACAAACCCCATGCTCCAGGCGCCCTCTGCCCCTGAACATTTCCTTTCTGTGTCTGCAAAGCTGAACACAAGGCCCAGGAAATGTGTGTTCTACGTGACAGGGACATGAATCTTCGGGGACCGGAGGGCAGACTGTTGTGGAAAACCACTCATACAGCCCCCATTACCCCATCTCCTAGTGTTCACACTCTTGTGTGAGCCCCTCCCTTGAGTGTGGGCTGCACACACTGTGTGAAGAGGTGGTGAGTGTGAGGATTTCAGGATGATGGAGGGAAAGGGCAAAAAGCACTGTTATGAGATGGCAAAGCGCAGAGAGCGCTCTATTTGGGCGGCACTTAGAAAGGTGAAATGAGAGTTAAAGTCCCTCACAGCCGTAAGTCAACCTCTGGGTACAGTGACACAGGGCCAACACTCAGAGAAGGGGGCAGAGAACCCCCAGGTGGGAAGGGAATCGGCGAAGGGCTCCTGTGTCTCCCACCTGCCTCTCGGCTGCACAGCCAGGCGTCTCTGGGTCAGACAGTGACGCAGGGCAGCCACGGACTGGGGTCAAAGCCCACCAAACGTTTTCTCATCTATAGCTAGCCCTCACTGAGTGCAGCCTCATGGGGTCTGCAAAGCAGGCGGGCTCTAAATTGATACACGTATATTTATTTGGTCTCCATTTAAAACAACTGGACGTGTAAAGACTTGATTTCAGTTGCAGGCAGGTTTAAGCCAATGGCCGCAGCACACCTTGAAGAAGCGAACAGTGTAAGGGACGAGATGCAGAGACATCTGCAGCCCACTATGTGACCACTGGGCTCTGACAAACAGGTCACAGAACTGAGATGGAACGTCCCCTACGATACTGGCCTACAGAAAGAGAGGGGCCTGTCTTGGCTGTTTTGTCTTGATTTCTCTTGGATTGCTTGCCCTGGGTGGAGCAAGGTACCCTGCCTAAGTGACCTCATGGGGAAGGCCGCCTGGTGAGGGACCAAGGCCAGCAATGGCCGTGTGAGAAAGCAGAGGCAACTGCTCCAGTCAAGCCCTTGCTGTCTGCGGCCCCTGACTGACGACTCACCTGTAACTAACCACTAAGCACTTAGCGAGCTCTTCCGCCTTTCTGGCTCCTCAGCATCCTCATTCCACAGGCATCACTTATTATCTTAGGTACAGGTTGATATGAACATGTGTTTTAATTCTTCCCTTCTTTCCTCCTTCCCTTGTTCTCTCTCCCACTTTCCGTCATTCTTCCTTTTTACTTTTTACCTTCGTTTCTGCTGATAGTGAATCTGTACGTTAGTTCCATCGTCTTTGTTCCCATTTCTTTTACATGCCTCCGTTTATTGATCTAGATCAACGAGTATTTACTCAGCCCCCACTATGAGTCAGGCCATGTTCTAGTGCTGAGCACACAGACCAAGGACCTCATGGAAAACATGTGCTAACAAGGAGAAGGAGACACAGACCAGAAAGATAAACTGTGTAGAAGGTGGGTGAGCACTGTGAACAAAGCAGAGGATGGAAATCAGGAATGACAGGGATACGATTTTTAATAATCTGGTTGATACGATACTGGTGCAAAAATGAGG
The DNA here is from genome assembly GCA_004027735.1 of Carollia perspicillata. Taxonomy (NCBI): domain Eukaryota; kingdom Metazoa; phylum Chordata; class Mammalia; order Chiroptera; family Phyllostomidae; genus Carollia; species Carollia perspicillata. Next base: position 12,232 of record PVKM010024294.1, read on the forward strand.
GTGGGGGATGGCAATCAGTGCCTCTTCTGGTGCAACGAATGCTCTCAACACTTTGTCACCACTATTATTCTCACTTCATCCCCTGAGAATATTGCACTTATTTTAAATCTCATTCTACTTCATTAGATTTGTGCTGCTAAAATGTTGAGTCAATGCCCTTTTACAGTGTGTGTGTAGTGCTATAGGTGTCTGATTACTTCAGTGACTGTTCCACGGGGGCCTCACCTATTCAGATTAAAAAGGTACAAAGGGAAGACACTAAAGCCCGAGACTCAGCGTGTCTTGCTGCCAGGAGCAGAGCCCCGGTTTCACAGTGCAGTCAAGTCTCCCCTCTTCTGCTGCTTTGACTACAGGCCCCACCCACATCTCCCTTTCTCTCCTCCTGAGATTAGTATTTACAGCTTGCTTATCTATTTTCTTGTGAAGGTAGGCCCTACAGGAGGTTGAGGGGTGAAGGAAGACATACCCAAACACTTCCTGCTGTGCCCTTGGTCTCTGCTGCCCTGTTGATAAGCTGCAAATTCAGTGTGGCCTGAGCTGGAGATAGACTGGCATGCAAAGGACAGGCAGCTGTGAAAGGGCTGCCGATGACCCTGGGGCTGAGAGAGCGCCGTGTGGGGCCCTGGAGGAAAGACACGGGCACCGCTGACCTGTTCATAATCAGGAATGAGTTAGTCTGTACTCCCCCACATGTTTCTTTGAAGTTAAGTAACATTGAAAAGGATGAGCGTAACATAACAAAAGAAATAAATGGTCACTGTAAAAATTGCTTAATAAGCTCACCACTTGGAGGTAACCTTGGCACATATTTTGACGACATACACTATTGTCGGTGCAAATCAGACTCTTCCACAGGATTGTGAGAAGAGCATTTCATGGACCTATGCACGGGAGCTTGTGATGTGGCAAAATGATTTACTCAGGTAGAAATCTGCTCCTGTGTCCCATTTTTCTCCATCCCATCACAGAAGAATCAAGGCGAAAACAAAGGCAGTATCCAGAGTTTGTTTTTTGCTAAAGTTTAGTCCTTTGGAGCCCATGCAGTCCCCTATGGGCCCTGGGAGCTGTGACCCACATGGTCACATGCCCCTAGGTGAGAGAGAATGCACAAACACAAAAGAAAGGGGTGAGTGTGGGGAGAGGGGAGAGAGACGGAGAGAACGTTTTTGTTCTGGGATTATATTATCCTGGGCTTGGGGAAACACCAGGAGTTTTTTCAAACTAACCAATCCAGCTTCTCAAGCTTTTTCAGGCTGATGACGAGTCCACTCCCTAGTTAGACCCACAAACCTCTGTCAAGCACCTTGACCTCTGCCATTTTGACTTTTGGCGAGCATGCACTTACCTCCCTCCGCTCTCCCCATCAACCTGGCGCTGGAGGGAGAGCAGTGCTCCTGGGAACGTTACCTGTGTTCCCAGGATGAAGTCTCCTGCAGCAGTCCCCTGGAAAGTGTAAATGAGTCTGTAAATGCTGTAGCTTCCTGGCTAGGGACAAGGCTTCTGCTCCTCCGTTTCCCTTTACTCCCTCTCCTATTAGTAATGAGCTAACTACGTAACAACACCATTCCAGGGTTTTGCTTGTTTTCTAGTTCCTATATGAGATGTTAGTTAGGCCGGGGCAGGGTGAAAGGTTAGGGTAGGAACTAAGAAAGGGAGAAGGGTCAAACGGCAATGTAGCTTATAATCCAGTTTCACATTGAGTGATACAATCAACATCTTACATGCTTTCAAGTATTCTTCACCTGTTTAAATAATTACTTATTCAGACCACCATAAAGGTTTTCCACCATAAAGGTTTTATGTGTTTTCTCTATTATGTACTGCATCGTTGAACTTTTGAACTACTTCTATTCCTATAACAACAGTCATTTCCTCTGTAAAAACTCCTAAATTTCTCGCTCAAAACATTAGGCTAAATTCTGTGCAGATCTCAGTCTCTTGCCACAGAGCAAAATGCAAATAATAATAAATCTTAATAATAAGCATCCCCCATATTTTGCAGCTCACAAAGTAGTTTCTTCCCTGCCTTGAACTTAAAGTTGAAATCCCTCCAAGGTGCATAAAATTCATGAATACTTTCTAGAGTCTAGAATGCCACTTTTGTTGACATGGCCAGATGACCTGCTGACAACAGTATAGTTTAGATGTTTGCTAAAGCATCAGAAGGGCCTGTAATTCCCACACCAGGATTTCTCTCTCTCTCTCTCTCTCTCTCTCTCTCTCTCTCACACACACACACACACACACACACACCAGAAGCTACCAAGGAAAAGAACTTGTACCACACCTCAACATAAGCTTCAATTCTCTCCCTGATGAGCAGTGTGAGGAGATACTGCTTTGTCCTAAATCAGGACAAATAGTTTGTGCTTCTTGGCTTTCAAATGCTCCAGGTTTCCCTTCCCATCTGGGTCCCCCAAGCCTAACCTACCTGCTGGACTGGCATGTTTTTTTTATTATGTGTCTGTATTTTCTATTTAGAATGCTCTAAATTAAATTATTTAAAATAAATATCATTCTGAACCAGTAGTTTATTAAACTTGAGAGTCCAAGTAAATAACCTGAAGTCAGATGGTCATGAATACAATTTTTTTAGTCACTCAAAATACTCAGATTAACAAGTAAGACCAAGTAACACTGAAACTGAAATGCAGACAATGCAGTGGATTTTGACAGTAACTATAGAAAGAAGAACAAATAGCAATGAGAAAAAAAAACACAAGCAATGAATTGTGGGTTGGCCTGGGAAACAAAGTGGAGATGTCAAAAAAAAAGTTTAAACCAGAGTAATTTGTTAAATGAATAAGAAGGGTACCATGCTTCCTTGGCCCAAGGAAGTCACAAGTTGGGGGCACTGTGAGTCTTCTCAAAAACCAGAAGGAAGTTCAGATTCAAGTGGTTCAAGTAAATGAACTGGACGCTGAGAGCATACAGCAGTCATTTCCTCCCACAGGGAGAACCCAGAGTTCAGAGCCACCCAGGCCTCCCCTGGACAACGAGGCTGCACCCAGGACCAAGGTCCCAGAATTGCGAGGTGGTGGTGAGTGGTGATGGGTAAGGGCTTAGATTGGCATAACGCATCATACAAACACCCAACCTTGACCAAAAGAGGCAAAGCAGTTTAAGAGAGTCATCAGAGGGGCCAACACTGACTGTGGAGCCAGTGGGTCCGTGGAACATCCACACCATCACCTAGATCCTTCTTTTCTTCTTCCTCACTCACTACCCAGGCTCATGGAAATTTCAGAGAGCAGGCTTGAGAGTGATCCTGATGTCTTCCTTCCTCATTCTTAATTGGATGTCCATCTTTGTTTGTTTGTTTCAGGGTGTCTTCTCAGGCTATGGTGACTCAGGAGTCCTCACGGACCAGGGGGGACAGTCACTCTCACCTGCAGCTCAGCACTGTAGCCATCAGAGAGGATCCACAATAGAGCCAGAAGAAGCCTGACCAAGCCCTTCAAGGACACTGATTTACTATACAAAAGCAACAGTCATGAACCCATACTCACTTCTCAGAGGCCCAACCCAAGGACTAGGCCGAGTGCTACTGTTTGCTGGTAAATTCTGGTGCTGGCCTCAGGGAGAGATGCTGATGAGAAATGGCAAGGCATGAATCTGCCTGGGTCTACATCCGAGATCACCTGAATTGGGTATCAAATGGATGGACATTTTAGCTCTCAAGGCAATCTAAATACTGGGAGGGGGGGAAAGTTCAAGAAAGGAAGCTAAAATGATTCAGGGAGTATTTTTGGAGAAGATGGGGCTGGCAAAAATAGAACCCAAATATTTTGTCAATCCATAGGGGACAGTAGAAGCTACGCTACATGAAGAGTTCATAGTCAAATATTTTTTCCAAAAAAATATCTCTTACAGATATACTTCTGACTGTTAGTAGCAAAGAAAATGAGCTCCTCATTTTATATGCGGGTTCACTGCATAAAATCTGGAAGTATTTTGTTTTTTTAACAGTTTTCTAAAATCTGGAAGAAGTTTTTTTTCCTAACCTGTAAAGACCAAAATAGTTCAAAAGTTGGATTACTATGCAAGTTACTATATCTTAGTGTTTTTTCTTCCAATATTTTCTCCAGATCACATAAAGTATACACAAATTTATATCCTGCCAGTTTTATTACATATTACTTCAATCTTGCAATTTTTGAGTATTTAAATTATTTCCACATTTTATAAGTCCAAATTAAAAATTTGAATTTTCTTGTGTGCTAAATTTTTTTATATGTGAGCATCATTATGGAAATTTTTATTGAATTTATAACATCTATGAAAAAATGTAACATTATTGCTTTTTCTACACATTTTTGAAAGGTTTATACCAATTGACACTCCTTTCATCACCCTCTTATTGGTGCAGACTTTATAATTCCTACAATATTCATCAATAAGATACCACTGTTTTAATTTCCATGTCTATGTTTGCTGTTGGGATGGAGTATTTTGCATTTATTTATTAACTAGTCATAACTTTTCTTGGTGAAACAGCCAGGATTTTTCTCTTTACAATAATTTTATAGTAGTGCATTAGAAATTTTTCTTAGTAATCTCTAGAAAAGCTTCAAAAATATTTTAATTATTCCTTTAAACATTTTAGGCAATGGTTTTGCCAGTTTGTATGCCATAAAACATTGTAAACATGTTACATTGTCCAAAAAAAGTAGGCAAAAACTGTAATAGAAATCAGTTATCTACCAAAAGAAGATAAATTATCTGGAAGGCTAAAAAAGAATCTAAGTTGTTACACTTTCAGATGTTTGAACAATGTGAATATATTATGTATTCAAAGTTTTTAAATTTATGTACTTAATTCTAAAAGAATCTCATCTCAAACTGGTTCGTGTCAACCACAATGGCAAATTAGAGAGTAGGAAGGTATCACCATGACCACTAACTAGGTTTTATCTCAATTATTTGTGGAATGATATAAAATTTCCTATCATCCAATCTCCCTGTGGTGGCCTCCCAGACGGCCCCCAGGGGTTCCCCACCCCCTGCTATTCCTGTGGTCCACTTCTCTATTATATCAAGGCTGGTCTGTGTGACCAACAGCACACAACAGCAGTGATGGTATTTCATCTCTGAGGCTCAGTTGCAGCTTCTTCCTTGCTCTCTCTTAGATCACTAACTCGGCCAGAAGCCAGATGACATGTCTTGACGAGCACATGACAATGAACTGAGGCCTCTTGCCAGCAGCCAATCAAGTTTAAAAGTTGATTGTGTTAATCCATTCAAGCTGCTCTAACAAAATATCAAAGATCAGGTAGCTTATAAACCAGAGAAACATATTGCTTACAGTTGAGGAGGCTGGGAGTCAAAGGTCAGAGTGCCAGCATGACCAGGTGAGGGCCCTCATCCAGGTCACAGACTTCTCATGGTATCCTCACACAGGAAGGGGGAAAGGAAGCTCTTCGATCTCTCTTCTATGAGTAGAACCCCACTCATAAGGTTCCCCCTCAGGACCTAATCACCTCCCAAAGGCCCCACCTACTAATATCACCACATCTGGGGGTTAGAATTTCCACGTGAATTTGGTGGGGGTGGGGGAAGGGGACATAAACAGACAACGGCACTAATCCTCCAGCCTGTCAAGCCTTCAGACGATTGTAGCTCCAACCGACATTTTAATCGTAACCTCACGAAAGCAGTAAAGCCAGGAACACTGACTTAAGCCCATTCCAAATTCTTGGCCCTTGAAAAAAATCACAAGACAAATAAGTGTTTGCTGTTTTAAACTGTTAAGTTTGGGGTAATATTTTCTATAGTAATAGATAACTAATACAGATTTTTGTACCTGGAGAGGCATGCTGCTGTAATACTGTACCTAAAACATGGAAGCGTTTTTGGAACCGAGCAGCGTGCAAAAGCCGAAAGGACTCTGAAGAGTTAGTACAAGCCTTAGTGGGAATAAACAAAAAAACAAAAACAAAACAACTGGACCCTGACTTTGAGACAGCTCCAGTGTGGCTTAAAAATAAGTGAAGAATATGTTATTAGAAAATTGAAAAAGGAGTTATGTAGTGGCTGAAAGGTTAGTAACAGCACCTGTAGTGATATAAAAAGTAGAAAACATACATAACTGAGTCAAAGGTGAAACTTAACTACCGTACCCTTGATATGTGGACTGAACTTAGTGTCTCCCTTCTACTGAATAGAACAGAATCTTAGTATCTCCTCTCTAGTAGAATATCATAGAAATGACAAGTGAAACTTCTGAGACTAGGTCATAAAGGTATTGCAGACCTCTTGCTCACTCTCTCAGACACTTGCTCTAAAAGCCAGCCAGCCATGCCTTGAGAACGCCCAGGTAGCCCAGTGGAGAGGCTCACGTGGAGGAACTGAGGCTTTCTCCAACAGCCAGCAAAGAACTAGTTTCTTCTCATCAGACATGCAAGTGAGCCGTCTTGGAAGCAAATCCTCCAGCCCCCATCAAGCCTTCAGGTGATTGCAACTTCATGAAACCCTGATGCAGAACAACTCAGCTAAGCTGCTCCTGGGTTCCCAGCTCTGAGACACAGTGAGAGGTAATAAATGTTTCTTTAAGCTGCTAGTTCTATGGGAATTAATTATACATCAATAGACAACTCACACACTCCCAACATTGAGCTCTGTCTTTAACCCAGTGGCTCTTCCTGTTTAGTCTGGTTTTAGCAAGATTCCTGCTGGGTCAGTTTAGGTAAAATCTCCGCCCTTTAGAGCTGATCAAATTCCTCATCACCCTGGCCTGTCTTCAGCATAATCCCATCAAGTTGGTATGGCCAGAATCTACCTTACCCCTGGAAATTACCTCTCAGTAATTTTCCATCCACTGACACCCACCCTGCTCCTGGCTATAAATCTCCACTTTGCACTTCGTGGAGTTAGTTAAGCTCAGGCTCTCTCACAAAACCCCATTTTATCTAGTGTTATACTAGTCCCCCCTTGAATAAAATTTTCCTTACCATCTTTAACAGTGTCAAGAATAACTTTTCTTTAACATTTCCAAATTTTGTTACTAGGAGTTATTCTCAAATTAGTGTTTTCATACTTTTACCTTTTTAATACTATATTCATTTTGAGGGACAGATTTTTAGGTTAAAATATTTCATAGTTTCACCATAGAAACAAAAAAGTCATTTTAAAATAATTCATCGAGTAATCTGAAAAGGATTTGTATGTAGACATGTCAGCGTATAACACACACGTACTCTCAAAGCTCAAAGAAAAACTTCATTCTCAGTAAAACTATAAATTAAGGCTAAAGCAGCCTGAAAACATTAATGGAATTAATTTACAAAAAAGGTATGGAGAATTAAAACTCTAATAAAACGGAAAATATGCATCAAAATATTTGGGTTCAGACAAACCTGTAAACAAAGTCAGGCAGTCTTAAATCCTTTTTTTTTTAATTTTTAAAAAGATTTTATTTATTTTTAGAGAGAGTGGAAGAGAGGGAGAAAGAGAGGGAGAGAAACATCAATGTGTGGTTGTTTCTTGAACACCCCCAACCGGGAACCCAGGCATGTGCCCTGATGGGGAATTGAATTGGCCAGCCCCTGGGTTCTCAGACCAGCACTCAATCCACAGAGCCACACCAGCCGGGACTTAAATCCTTTAATACAAAAAAAAAAAAGCAGCTTTTAAAATAAAAAGCCATAAAAAAGAACCCTTTAAAAAGTAGGTGTATAATGAATCAAGATAAAAATAAAGAATAAAATCAAAACCACTTGGGATAATAAATCAAAGAGTTGCTCCTTGGAAAAAGTTAACCAGAAACATTGATAAAACTGTGGCAAATCTAATGAAGGGAAAAGAAAATACATTTCAACATTAGAAATGAGAAAGAGAATAACATGCTGAGTAGGGAGGACAATATTCAACCCCAAGTGGAACTATTTTTGCTTTAATAGAAAAGTTGTGAATCCAGCCAAGCAAAACCCTGGGTCAGTAAAGGCAAAGTAAATGTTTATTTCAAAAGATGTAATAAACTATCCAATAAAACTAAATAACAATTCTCTTTAAAAATTCTAAATAGAAATTCCTTAAACAATATACTCATTACCTTTAATGGTAAGCATTTCTCTTTAAAACCAAGGACAAGAAAGCCTATTTTCATATCGTTTAGATGTTCTGGCCAATACAATAAAGTCCAGAGTTTACATAGTGGTGCTAAAAAAAAAAAACTAAAAACATGCCATGTTATTAATAAAAAGACAAACACCGAAAAACATTTTTTCAAAAGAACATTTTATTACTATAATTGCTACTTTACTTACATTTTTTGGCAACAATAATAAACTTTATCTGAAAGAACAAGCAAGCAAAATAGACAGGGAAATTCACAAGAGGTAATTACAAAATAGTAATTTTGACTGCTATT
>PVKM010024295.1:0-20615 GCA_004027735.1 Carollia perspicillata
ATTTGATTTTTTTTCTGTTGAAAAAAATAATAAAGAACAAATTCCACACACACACACATACACACTATTCAAGTGTGACAAAGAACCCCTTTCTCACAATATACTATAGGACTGTGGGCTTTTCCATTCCAGCTATAAAAACCCTTCCCTCTTCAAATTACTGCAAGATAACTGCGGAAATTCTATTTGGAAAAGTTGGAGACAGATATGCTCAGCATTTGGGACTCTATTACCTTTTATCTGACCATCAATCATAATCCACTGCCCTGTTTTGATTTGGGTGTTTTGTTTTTTTAACCCTGCTTTTGTTCCTAGTCAATCTGGGAAAATTTTTCAGCTACTTTGAATGACAAGAGACTCTGTATCAGCAATCAAGTTATTTAAAGTCAGAAAATATTTATTACTCCAAAGGCAATCTTTCCCCAAGGTGACTCAAAAAGAAATCACAGTTCAGAAAACTCAAAATAAAATCTAACATTCATTACTCAAGCCCTACTTTCTAAAACAGAAAATTGTCTTTGTCACAAAAACAGAGGAGAGACATAACTCTATTAAGAAACTCTTACTCCAAATGGGCAACTTAAAAACAAGTGTTTGCGGCCACAAAGCCCATTAGGTCTACTTAAAACAAATTTCTTTTAAAGCCAACCTTCTTACATGTTGAGAAATCAACATTTTGAAAGGAAGAAAAATAGAACATTTAAATATGTAAGTACATTTTATATCCCATGCATTCTTCGAGATTTACCTGAGAACACAAATACATGATCACGAACCTGAAAATGTTAGTTCAAATACATTGTTGTTTATATTTCTAAGAGACTTTTTCAAAGCACCTTTCCCAATCATTCTCCCTCATTCCACTTGAGAGGTAAGCAGTGTGAAAACTGAGTTTGCGAACTTCTTTTATTGGATGCTTCTTAGGTTTTTATGTACTTATATTACAAGGTATCAGCACAATACTTAGGATTCATGTAATGTATTCAATAATATCTGCATAATACAAACACTCAATAACAAGAGTTGGCATAACTGTCACAAAGCAGCACTAAGTCTGATATTTTAGGAAATTATCTCAAAGACATCTACCCCACATTTCTCACAAAAGGGAAAAAAGAAATGAAGTATTTTACTGCCCTTTTAACCCAGAGAAAATTATTTTTATTGGTGCTAGAAGGGTCAGATATACTCATGAGATTAATGACAATGAGTAAGACAGTCTCATTCACAGTAACATTGTCAAGGCACACGCATAAGTAGCAGTTTTGCATTAAATACTTAACGTAAAGGTTTAAAAAGCAGACACTGGCAAAGAATATATACAGTTGACCCTTGAACACCACAGGTTTGAACTGTATAGATCCACTTATAAATGTTCTTCTGTTTTTCAGTAAAGACTGGAAATATATTTTCTCTTCCTTATGATGTTCTTAATAACATTTTCTTTTCTCTAGCTTCCTTTATTGTAAGAATGCAGTATATAATATATGTAACGCACAAAACATGTTAATTGACTGCTTATGCTACCAACATGGCTTCCTGTAACAACAGGCCATTAGTTAAGGTTTTGGGGCGTCAAAAGTTATCAGTAGATTTTCAATTGCCAGGGGCCCGACTGCATGTTCAAGGGTCGACTGCACTGCACTTTGCTCCATGTAGTAACAATCTTTCAGTGGGTAAGGATGTGCTAAGAGACAAAGAGAAAATCTGAGCAGGTCATTACTGAAAATAATCTTTACTATAAATAAATATTTATAAATAAATGGTATAGGAAATAACCTACAAAACATCCATCTTTAAAGGAACAACCCCTACAGTGGAAGTAGAAATCTAATGAACGAGACTCCATTAACGTCAGAATCAAGACATGTAACATCATAACATGGCCGCTTTGTTCAATTGCTCTGCTAAATGAAATTGCTACGATATCCCATGTATGATCACATCTTTAGCTTCTTGATCACAGTATAACCTATACCTGCTAGTACATACTTTCTGAATAACAGAGATATTAATCATAACCTTATCCTGGTAGTTTTTACAATGCACAGCTGTGCCCTGAATATCAAGTTTCTAAACGATAACAAATGTGAGATACATGTGAAAGGCTTATCGTATGAAACATTCTTATTTGCTGTGTTCTGTGAGTGACTGCATTAGACTAATGTATTTAATAGATCCTATTTGATACTTAACCTTTCAGGCTGAAATCCTTCAGTATTTTCCCATTGGCAAGGCTGCCAATCTTTCCCACCTCGGCAGATCTCACTACCAACTTCATCACCACACTCTGTAACCATTTCAAACTTCCTCACCCGTTCTACCGTGCCACGATGCTAGGGGTCTTTGCCTTGCTCCTGTTTGCTCTCTGTCTGGAACGTCCTTCGCAGCCACACTGTGCTCAGAGAGCTGCTCAGCCTTGAAGTGTCGGGCTGTGCAAGAATTCCTAAGTGACTGACAACCACAACAAAAGGAACTCTCCAGTTTAATATTTACCAAGTGTTATTTCAAACTTCTTCAGAAGGATAAAGCTACAGGAGAGAGAGTATTTTGGATAGACCTAGAATGCTCAGTATTTAACAGTGTGCCCACCACAGTGCTCGAGGAATGGCTGGGGGATAATGAAACATTTTAAGATATCATTTTTGCTCTTAAGTTTGCTCTGTAGAATAGTGTTGGGTTGGTAAGGCTACTGTACATAAAATAAGTAGAAGACACAAAGAAGAGCGAACCAAAGCAAGAAACTGGAATAATAATGATGAAGATTTATGTATTATTTTACAATTTATAAAGTAATTTCCATCTAGTACCAAGTTTAATCCTTGTATTTGGGTGAAGAAGTGATTTAGATTATACCCAATTTATTGAAAACAAAGTTGAGTCCCATCCCAGGTCATACAATTCTTCCCAATGATGGATCTGGGACACTACTGTAATCTCATTATCACTGCACTTTCTCTTAGACGGTACACCCCCCCATGGAGAAAGCAACCTTGACAGAAGTTTTGAAGAATGAAAAGGGTCTGGATAGGGAGAAAGGGAGAAAACAGCTGTTTCCATTGAAAAACAATGGAAACAGTACGAACATCAGCAATTCAGGAGACTGAGAAAAGATGGATGTGCACGAGCAAAACATTCGGCTGGGGAGCGGGAAATGGATGCAATTTGTGAAGAGATGCAAATCCGAGAAAAGGCATTTGGAATGAGATAGTATATAAAAATTTGCAACTGGCAGTTTGTGAGCAAGGAAACATCAAAGAACTTAAGAAAGACATTTTAAATAATACTTTCCAGAACATTTTATTGGAAAATCCTCAGTAGGATTCAATATAAGATTAACAGTTTAGCAGCTGAAGAAACTTGGACTTGGACACACACAAGTGGAACATGCTGAATCCTTTGTAAAGATGGTCACAAAACAAAAAATAAATGCATCCTCTAAAGATTTCTTTTAGAAAACACACACTATGGAAAGAGGAAATCATTCTTAGTATATTTCACTTTGATTCCTTTATTTCACTGCCTTGCTGTAAAAAAAAAATGTTTTAAACAGAAAAACATATTCCACCTAAGTCAATAACCAGCCAGCTGGTGTATTGTTTCCTACAAAGTAGGACAGCCCCATGTGCCCCCTTCTCAGGAAAATACAAGTTCATGTGTGTTGTTCTGATATAGTTATTAATTAGGTCCCCTTTCACTCTCACAAATACTCTAGATTGGATGATAAGTGATAAAGGCATTCCAGCTTTCACACACGACAGTGAGCACAGCACGTTCTCTGTTATCAGAGCCGTCCCATCACAGTCCCAAGGGGAGGCATGCGCACGGAACCAGTCCACCACGGAGCTCCTTCTTTGGGCAACACAGAGGAACAGAGGACCACGGAGATCAAAGCGTGTTGGCTGGCTCCTGCTCTCAAGGAAGTTTAAGGCATATTTTTTAAAGCTTATTTAATATGACACACATTTGTCCAGCAGATTTTTGTGTCCAAATTAAATCCCCAGCAGGAAATGAACAAAACTTAACTGTGCAGGTGACTTCCAACCCAGCACACGCCCAGAGTGGAAACAGGATGCTGGGCCACCACTCTCTGGGGACCAGTCACAGCACCTCACCATCTGGCAATGCCCAGAACCATCGGGAAAGGCCCTCACTGGCATTTCTCTCTCTTTGCACCACGCCGTCTTATGTTTAGCATATGTGTGTGTGTGTGTGTGCGCGTGTGTGTGTTTAAGATCTAAATATAAAGGCACTATTGGAAATGCTAACATGAATAAGCCAAGACATCCCTAACGTATGTTAGCTAATACTGATATTTATGTATCACTGGAGATTCAATAAAAGTTGCTTCAATTCAGTGGGATACTCTATACACATACATGCTTGATTCTCTTGGTAAAACCAGAAATTTGGTTTTATGTACACACACACACAGACATCCCATTTCTAGGTTTTCTTTCATTATGTTTCCTCCTCAAAGGAAAAAACACCATCCTCTCAATAAATGAAAATCTGCCAAGCCTTCAACTAGAGACTACAGAAACTGAAAGACTATACATGTGTCAGAGAAAAATCAAACCAAGCCTACGAGGAAAACGAGCTGAATTTCGTCTCCTTCCACTAGATCCGACTTGCTACATTTACACTGCCTACCACAGTGCTATTGAGAAAGGAAGAAATATGAGCATCATTATATATCACAGGCTCTTATTGCTGCTAGAGACGAAGGCTGGCCTCAAGCTGAACATTTTTATTCTCCAGTAAAAATATTTTTCTTTTTGAGATTGGGAAAAAATGTCAGTGACCAGTATTAGTTACCTCAAATGCCATGTTCTTCAGAAGGCTGCAAGTCAGCTCTTCACTCTCCTTTCCTCCGCGCCCTCACAGAGCGGACTCCCACAGGCCCTCCCCGTGCCTCCTGAGCCTGGGAATCCTGCTTCCTCCTGTTCATTTACTGCGGGCCCTACAAAACAGGCAGCGCCTGCTTTAATTTTTTTTCCTCGCAATTAATTTAAGATTTTTTTATTAGTAGCAAGATAAACCCTAAAATAAAACCCTGTTTACTAATGGCATTTTGGTGTCACTCTTAACCAATGTCAAGAGTCACAATTTACTTGAAAGTTGGAGGGAAATCAAGTAGTTGGTTTGCGGCAGAGCAACTTCCGCCCCCATAGACTCTTCCTCTCATTCAAACAGAATGGAACACTCAGAGTGGGCAGAGGACACAAACACTCAAAGACTGCTCCTCAGCCTTCCTGCTGGCTAGCTGTGGGCAGACGATGAAATTCCAGCAAACGGGACCCAGCAGAATTGAGGAGGACAACTTCCGGGCCCTGCCCTTGAGAGAAGATGGGCGTCGCTCACTTCCGCCTTCCTGGCGCTGCCCAGAGTGAAGGCAGAATGCTGGGGGGCATGGCAGCCATCGGAGACATGAGATGATGGCCCAGACTTGGAGGTTTTTTGAGGAAATCCCACTCTTTAAGAAGCTCTGTCTGTTCTGGACAGGAATTTTTATGTGAAAGACAAATAAACTTCTATTACAGTCAGGCCATTGTTATTTGGGGATGTTTTTAAATAGCATAAACCTATAAATTGACAAATAAATCTATTTCTTCCCTGTGTTTCTCCTTATTGGTCTCGATTTCTTAAATAAAATAAGAACAGGAAAAAGTGAAACATATCCTGGATGAAAGAGGTATTCTTCCTAACCACAGGCATGCCAATTCTTTCATTTTATTTTTTTTTTATTTTAAAAAATAAATTTACATAGCTTACAATGCAACGATGGATTACTCTTTTCATTCTGGCACAGAAAAATCTTCCTTAAAATTCTAATCTCTAAAACGACCAGGAAAAAAGGTAACACCTGCTTTAAGAAAATGGCAGGGGGAAAGGTCTCCAGGGTCTTCTTAAGGACTCAAGCATTCATATCCTAGTCAAAGAAATATCCCTCCTCATTTTGCTGTAGATAAGTTACATGCTAGACAAATTTTCGTTAGTCCTCAGGACCTAGGAAACTCCAACAGACCAAACAATATTAATTATTTATCACAAATCAACAGACATTTCTTCACAAACTGCAATACAATCAAAAGAACATTAGCTTGAGCAGTAACAAATCCCTGTCAAGCTTATGACTATATATAATTTGCAACAAGACTCTAAAACTGCCAAAAAGACATAGAAGCTGGTAGTCCCTGGTGACAACCAATATAACTAACCCACAAGTAACTGTGAAGAGAAGTGAGGTGGGAGAAAGTTTCGATGCAGCAAGGCAATATATAACACTTTCACCTGAGCTCCATTTTCCCATAAAAAACAAAACAAAAAAAACAATGATGGCATATAAATCATATGAAGAAAAAATAAAATATAAACTACATATACATCGAAATAGCAGACCACAATTAAAAACAAACAAAAACCAGCTTCTTTCAAATCTTTTTCAGTAAAAAAAAAAATACAAGAACAATTTCTAAAAAAATTAGTAATTATCCTGCCTCTATCTTCTACACCTAGTAAAGGGATAGCTCTGCCTAACCCAACACTGGCTTCTGGTTTATATCAATAGCTGAGTAAGTCCACAGATCATTAACGAAAACAAGGAACCAGGATAGAATCTGCTTAGTTGTAAAGTTCCAGAATTTCTTGGGAAATTAGCATTATCTGGCTTAGCTTTTGGTATAGGTGGGGATGGGGCGAGATAAATAAATTGGGTGTTAGGAAGAAAGCCAGAAATGACTCCAAGCTAACTCTTCACTGTGTGCCTTAGGAGAAGTCACAACTTTTCTACCTCCTGCAGTGAGCCGACTGCGTCCTCCCTGTGTCTACCATCAGTGGACAGGAGAACGCTGGGCAATGACCGGAGTGTTCTGCACTCGATAACCACTAGTCGAGACAGTTTACAGGCTCTGGAAATGTGGCTAGTGCAAGTGAGGACCATATTCCTTATTTTATTTTAATTAAGTTCATTTTAACTGTCGCATGTGGCTAGTAGCTATCATATTGGATAACACAGGCCCAGATGGTGCTCCCCTTCCGCCATCTTCAGTCTCCGCACGAATGCTATCTCCTCTAGGAAACATTTCCAAATCCTACAGCCTATAGTCAGACCACTTTTCTCTGTCTGGTATGCCACAGCAATTTAACTGTACAAAAAAAAAAAAGTGGCATGGGGTTAGGTCAAGCATATATGGTGAAAATGTAGTTTAATCAAAATTAGTCGATATTATCTCATAAAGAAGATCAATAATGTCTAAGTTGAGTCTACTGAACTTTTCTCCCAAGTTGGAAACAAATTCCTATTTAGTCACTTAGACACCAACGGCAGTAGTGGATTTTGCCATGACGTAAGAAAAATTCACTTCTAAAAGTCTAATAGACAACAGTAGAAGGAGG
This sequence comes from Carollia perspicillata, assembly GCA_004027735.1. Lineage (NCBI taxonomy): Eukaryota > Metazoa > Chordata > Mammalia > Chiroptera > Phyllostomidae > Carollia > Carollia perspicillata. Next base: position 7,399 of record PVKM010024295.1, read on the forward strand.
GGCACAAGATAAATGAGACCAACAGTGGGAACAGAAGATTCGATTACCGCCCTGTTGCACTGATTCAGATGAAAGCCTGGAGGCTGAACAGGCAGAACCCACAGTGCCTTTCTCTTTCCTCCTGTGCCCTTCCCCCTTCTCAACTTACCGAACTTCCTCCCTTAACTACCTACTTCCTTTCTAGCCATCCCCTCTGTCTTTTGCAACCATCCTGCCTATTTCAATTCATGTAAATTAAATGGCAGGTATGTTGAAATTCCACTAAAATAGCACTTACCACTTTCTATTATTGTTCCTTTTTATGCGTGCCTGACATCTCTGTCCTACTCAATTATATTCCTTTGTCTCACCCACATGTCAATATAATTTGTATTGCTGTCAAAGAAAAGCACTGCATTTAAGCTATCCCATTACTTTTCCTCATTTTATAATAAAATTAAATTTGAAAACAAGCATACGAACGCAAAAGCCCTCGGTGACCCAGACGGTTTAAAAGCAATCAATACAATAAATCAATTAAGCAATACAGGTGTCCTTTCTAATGTATGGCAACCATGACTCAGTTCCTGCTACTGATGCAACATAGTGGCATGGGGCCATGCTTGCCAGCTCTTTCAAGTTTTCAATGGGAGCCAGAAATTCAGCATTTTATTTGAAACCCAATTTATACATGTTTAACTTAATTAAAAGGAAAATAAAAGACACCGAAGAATGCATCAAGCAGTGTTCTCTGGCAAGACCCTGCAGAAGGATTTCTGATCTCCACCCCGAAGGATAAGCGCTCCAGGCATTTCCTGCATTCCACCACCCTTCACGACACACCCACCTAGGAATACTCTGGTGCACAGACATTTAAGTCCCTTGCTCTGGAACAAGTTATACTTTGACAGAGTTGACAGATAATGGAAAAATAAATAAATTAATAAGGTAATTTTAGATAATCGTCATGGCTGCATCTAAAGTAAGCAGAGTGAGTAAAGAGAGAAGGGCTCATTTAGACTAAGTGCTTAGGGGCAAATGGATGTCACCCCTGGTTTTTCTTACACCAATGAAAACCTGACCTCAGTGGAAGAAGGCCCGGGGGTGGCTATTCCAGAGCTCAGTGGTTGTATTTACTATATTTACCTTGCTTTGAGAATCAACACATCCTCTTTGTAGGCTAGACTGTATGGAAGACCATCCGTGGATCCTCACACAGAAACATTTTGCTGAACTAAACTGGACAGTCCAGTTCTTCCGACATTCTGCAATAAGGTAAGATGTATCTGAAAATCTGAAACCCTGAATCTCTCAGATATCCTTATAAATCATTGGCCAAGAGGTACCAGGAGCAAATTAATTCATCAAATGCATGTGTTTAAGGAATTTCATTGCCTAATCATTGACTACATTTATATTAAGTGGGATACTAAATTTCACACTTGAAAGTTTATTATTTCCTAGGCAAACTCAAGTAAAATTCATCATTTGATTTGCAGTTAGGCATTTTACTAAGAGTATAATAGTAAATTACTCAAGGATACTTAAATTCTAATGGGATTCACATCCACACACAAAATTAAATTCTAAGTAGTAGAATTTTATAGTTAGGGTAACATATATATTTTTCAATAAGAAGTCAAAATATAGGCATCTTGGTTCTCCAGGTTTTAAGAGAACCATATTAAAAGAAAACAAACTCAAATAACCATGAAAAATAAGTGTTTCTTGTATCACTTCTCACGTTTATGTTCCAGAAACATATAGGAAAGATGATGGCTTAAACATATATGCAAATTCTTGGTCCTTATCTTAATTGTTCAGCTGTTGTCCTTAACCTCTACACATCACGTTGCCATGGGTAATACTGCCAGACTCTCAGGGTCCCTCGACTGGTGCTCCTGAGAGAAAAAGAGAGATGCACAGGATGGTGGCCTGGGGGCTTAGCTGGGAAGGGCTGTCAGGCCCTCCCTGGCACTCTGGGATTGACCTGCTTACAGAGATTATATATTTTGGTATGTTCTCTAGGTCTCAGCAGCTAGGCCGACTCTGCCCTTGGAAGAGAAGGTGTCTGATTGCCCACGCTGCTTGTCCACGCTGCTTGTGGCTGGATGTATAAGACTTAGCATTCCCAATTGTCACAATTTACGCCACATTCAAACCAGCTTTATCAGTAACTGAGGACAGAGTTATCTCCATCTGATTCCTATGCTCTCTTTCTCGCTTGGTTCTGACCCTAGATACACACACAGGAAAACTATAGCTCCCAGAACTTCCACCGTAACAACCAATAAATATACAACCGTAGAAAACCCTGCATCAACACTACAAATTAAGGAAGCACACCTATCGAGATGCCAGAAACTAAGGAATTTCCTGGATATACTACACGTGTAACCTAATTAAAAAGACATCAAGGCCCTAAAACACTGGCCACCTTACCAGAAAATTATACGGTATTTTAGGCAGTAAACAAAACGTGTCTGGCAGAGTTCCACCAGCGCATGTTAACATACAGGGTGGGGAGCTGGAAGTGTGGACAGGCCATGGGAGACCAGGCGCACACTATTCAGCGTAATTCAGAGCAGCTGTGCTGGAAGGCCCACACAGCCTCCACAACACACAAGAAAACAAGTGTGCTGGGGCCCTTTCCTTCCATAAAAAGCTGAAGTACCAGAAAGGGAGTTAGATACAGCCGTAGCACAAACCTGGCACGAAGCTCAAAGCAAAAATGCTAACGTTAAGTGTGAATTCTGGCACAAGTACCCTGAATGGCAGAGGGAAGGACGGCAGACACAAAAGGCTTCTGCTGGACTTCGTAGAGCTCCAACTTCCTCTCTGCTTCCCCCTTTAACTTCTAGAATCTCGACATGACCCAACCTGTACAGTTGATTTTTATCAACTAGCATCCCAGTGCAAGTTCTGTGAGAAGAACTCTCTAGGTAGTCCTACGAGACGGGCAGGCAAACTCCAGTTCTGAGCAGCCCTCTTCACCTGCAAAGCTGACGTAGGGGAAGAAAACGATACACGAAGCAATGTGAACACACACAATAATATGAAGAAAAGCTTATTTTTGAGAAATTATTAAGCTCACTGTTGTAGTCTCAGAACTTGAGAAAATGTGGTCTCTGTGAAACAAGATACCTGAGAACAGATGAGGTTTGTTCGTGAAGAACAAGGAAGGAACAGCGGAGGAAGGAGCAGTGGCTAAAGGGAGCTGGCCTTCTTTAGGAAACAACTGGATTTGTTCACCGAAAATGCAAATTCAGTAGCAGAATTTAAATCCTCACAAGAAGAAATAAACAGTAGAATCAACAAGTAGAAAACAAACTTTCTTCATCCCCCCTCCAAAAAAAAGACAAAGCAAACTCAGATGAAGAAGAAAGAAAATCTGAGTGTAGAGCAGAAAGAACAGATATCAATCTATAGTTAATCTTACAAGGGGCAAAAAAATGAAAAGGGTGAAAATATCAAACACTAGTTGGCACCAAACTTCCACAAGCTGGTAAAAAACTGAAGGACAGGACCAGGTAATAATACTCAGTCCCAGGCAAAAATAATAAAGATGGGCCCAAGTCTGGCCATTTCCTAGTTCTTCCTTAAGTGTACGAATTTCAAAACTCCTAAAATCATCAGGACAGGACATTTAAAAATCACACACAAAAAAGAGAGAACATCAAACCAGCTTCAAACTTTCCCAGAAGCCGAAGAAGCAGTATTGAAACTCAGTAACATTACTCTGCCAGGCCGTTCGTTCAGGATGAAAACAGCCAACAGTGGCAGGTACACGAGGGTCCTTACGTGTCTGCACACAAAGATGGTGTGCACACACATGCAGAGCCCATATAAAGATGAAATAAATAAGCAGCTACTGGAAATGCAGTCCCCGAAAAGGAGAAACCTAAAAGGCACAAGTAATTTCTAAAAAACATGAATCAAGGAAACATAAAAAGAAGCAATAATAACATGCCAAAAAAAAATAAAAGAGTAATAAAGGGAAGTAAAACAGAGTAAATATTGCCAATTTTAACAGAGGATACTGCTGTCTTTTTATTAACAAATTAATAGAAAAATATATGTTCATGTTCTTTAAAAACTTAAGGTAAAATGTTCCTGAAAAAGATGCATTCTTCTCAAATAACTAAAAAAAGAAACAAATCCATCTATTGCATCCAACTACATGAGAGAAAAAGATACAACTATGTCAGTCAACACAGTATATGTGATTTATACTCCTATATGAAAAGACAGTATCTTAGAATGAAGAGAAAATACACAGGAAGGTACAGAGATAGAACAGAGGGGTGTGTGTACAGGAGGAGGGGGTGGGGAAGGAGACACGCACACGCAGTCTGTTCTGTGAGCCATGCTAAGGACGGCGTCGGGAATGTAATTCAGTAGGAAACACTGACTTTTATTCTTTTTCCTATTTAAACAGACAAAAGAAATGCATATTCAAAGAATTTGAATATTACAACTGACAAGTTTGCTTTAATGAATATACAAAGGTAAGGTTTACAGTTATGAGTATGCAAAACATTTTGTTCTTGTATTATTATTTATTGATCACTGTATTATACTATACATAAGAAGGACTGTAAACCTACTTTTGCCCCACCCTGTATTAAGTTCCACACTCTTGAAAATGTACACCTGTCATTGTTAGGGAGTACTTTTAAAAATAATTCTGTATTATAACAAAAAAAAACTTCAGCACATTTTAAAAAGAAAAACTTTCTTTTATCATAATGAATTTAAACCATAAATTTTAAATGTATAAGTAAAAAATTGTAAGTTAAACATTACTTTATTAAATGATAAAAATAGCCCCAGTTGGTGTGGCTACCCTGAATTGAGTGCCACCCTGTGAACTACAGGGTCACTGGTTCGATTTCCAGTCAGAGCATGAGCCTGGGTTGTGGGCTAGGTCCCCCAGTAGGGGGCATGTGAGAGTCAACCACACATGATGCTTCTCTCCCTATCTCCCTTCCCCTCTCTCTAAAAATAAATAAAATCTTTTAAAAAATTAAAAATAAGTCAAAACTAAAAAAAAAAACATTAGAAAATAATAACAAAATTAACACCTACCTATTCTTTGTTGCCAAGTAGTAATGAGAGGCGAATTTATAACAAAAGGCTTTTGTTCTAAACGCTATATAGTAGAAAATGTTAGATAAATAAGCATTTTTTAAAGATTTTATTTTTATTTATTTTTAGAGAGAGGGGAAGGGAGGGAGAAAGAGAGGGAGAGAAACATCAATGAGTGGTTGCCTCTCACATGTCCTCACTGGGGTCCTGACCTGCAACCTAGGCATGTGCCCTGACTGGGAATCGAACTGGTGACCCTTTAGTTTGCAGCCTGCACTCAATCCACTGAGCTACAACAGCCAGGGCTAGATAAATAAGCATTTAAACGTAAATTAAAATATGATGAAGGAAAAAAAGAAATAAAAATCAAGTTAGAGCCCTGGCTGGTGTAGCTCAGTGGATTGAGCACAGGCCTGCGGACAAAACAAATGCAGTTCAGTTCCCAGTCAGGGCACATGCCTGGATTGCAGGCCAGTTCCCAGCAGGGGACGCACGAGAGGCAACCACACAATGATATTTCTCTCCCTCTCTCCTTCCCTTCCCCTCTAAAGATAAATAAATAAAATCTAAAAAATAAAAAAAATCAAGCTAGAAATTGATTAGAAGACAGAAAAATAACATTGCGACACTGCTCAATACATGCAAGAACAACTGTTGCAAAATAAAAGTACATGAAAATGAGAACCCTAGTAATTCTCAATATTTACTGTACTTAGAGATGACTCAGGGAAATGATTAAAAACATAATGACTCCACCGCAGGGACACCTCCAGCACTAACTGCTTTAAACTACCACCCCAGTGGTTCTGATCCCTGTGATACAAGGGCAGTCCAAGGACAGCCCTTTGAGAACTTAAGGAAATGTTTTATACCCAGCTCAAGTCAGTGAAAGATAAACAAACAAACAAAAAAAGAATTCAATAATAAAGGGACAGAGAAATATGACAAAGATTTTTCAAGTTATAAGAAAAACCTATTCCCCACTTTATCCTAATAAATTTTAAATGCTCAAAAACATAAATTACTCTACCGAAGAGAAAAACAGTGCTTAAAGAGGAAAAATAAAACTGAACAGGTGATCAGCCACAAAAGCAATAAAGAGCTGTCAATGAAATACCTTCTGAAGAGAGTCAGACCAACCTGATTACATAGATAAAGTCCTATAAACCCAAGGGACAGATATTTGTGTCAAATAAAATGTTCCAAAGAACATAAAATCTTCCCAAATAATTTTATGATGCTGGCATAACTCTGACAAATACAGCTTAAAAAAAGGAAGCCACAGCCCAATCTCACTCATGAAAACAAGTACAAAAATAAACCACTTGCAAATATACTCTAGCGGTATATTAATATACCACCCTGCACTTATGTTGATCTTATTTGCAGGTGCAATATTCATTTAGTTGCAGCAGAAGTATTAGTGTAACAACTCTTCACATCAGTATATGAAGGCAGAAAAACAAATGGGTAACTATACATGTATTTTAATGATAAAAGTCATCTGTTGAAGACAGCAGAGTGAAAACAGGTATCTACCATTGCTCTATCACAAAACCCCAGTGAAATGTGAAAATTAATAAAGGGAAACATTATTTAAAATAATCTCATAGGGGTAGAAGGGGGAGCATTAGTTACAGATCCTAAGTGGAAGACCTGTCAATTAAGGACTTCAACAGGAAGAGACACATCTTGCAAATCACACTCCTTAAGTACACCAGCATGAGGAGAAAAAGATGCAGTCCTTGCCCAGCAACCCAGCCAATAAGAAACCACTACCACCCTGAAGGCTCACTTTTTCCTCCAATGGACTTTCATTCAAAACAACCAAAACAACCCCTCTCAACCTCCACCTCTCTCTCGAAAAGTAACATCCCTCTCCTTGTTTGTTGCTGTAGTTTTTGCTGTAGCTTGCTTGTCCTGAATTGCAATTCTTTGCTGTTACTGAATAAATTCATTCTGCTGGTTAAAAAAAAAAAACACCTGGCTGGGTTTTTTTGTTGGTTTTCTTTGACAACAAACATCAGTGAATGGATGTTTCTTAAAGGGCATAAATGCTCAAGGACACTTCATTGAAAGACTACTACATTTTGCCCATATACTCAGTATCTTTTGTATTACAGTATTTCATCATGCACTAAATGAATAGGTATTGAAACGTAGTCTGTGTCAGCCTGTATGTTAGCTGCTCTTAACTTCTCTCCTTCCTCCAGGCTCCGTAAAAATATCCTGTCATCATACTCACCCTTTTCTCATCCGATTCTGATCACCGGGCCTCAAAGCCATTTTGTCAACAAACAAAAAGAATGAAAAGGAAGAAAGAATTTATTTAAAGATAGTACTCAAAAAAGAGAGAGATTATCAAACAATATTTTTAATTAAAAAGAAAAATATTCAAGAGCTCAGTGTGTCTCAACATCTCAGCAAAGTGGGATTAGAGGGAACATAATAAAGGCCACATGTGACAAACCCATTGCCAGCATTACTCTCAACAGGAAAAACTACAAGCATTCCCTTGAAGATCAGGAACAAGATAGGGATGTCCGCTTTCACCTCTCTTAATCAACATACCGGTAATACTGGAAATGCTAGCCATAGCAAGCAGACATGTTGAAGAAATAAAAGGCATACAAATGGGAAAGAAAGAAGTAAAACTGTCTTTATTTGCAGACGACATGGTACTGGTACACAGAGATCCCCAAAGGTTTCACCAAGAAACTACTAGAACTGGTAAATTCAGCAAGTGCAGATTACAAAATTAACATCTAGAAATCCATTGCATTTTTGTATGCCAATAATGAAGTAACAGAAAGAGAAATTAAGAAACAATCCGATTCACAATTGCTACAAAAAGAATAAAATACCTAGGAATAAATCTAACCAAAAATGTAAAAGACCTGTACTCGGAAAATTATAAGTCACTGAAGAAACTGAAGAACATACAAAAGCGGAAGCACATACCATGTTCATGGACAGGAAGAATTAACATCATTAAAAAGCCCATAGTACCCAAAACAATCTACAGATTTGACTCAATTCCTATCAAGATTCCAACAACATATTTCACAGAACTAGAACAAATATTGTAAAAATTTATATGGAACCATAAAAGGCCTCACATGGCAGCAGTGCTCCTGAGAAAGAACAAAGCTAGAGTACTCACACTACCTAATAATATCAAACTATACTATAAGGCCATAGTAATCAAAACAGCATGGTACTAGCATAAAAACAGACATGTAGATCAATGGAACAGACTAGAGAGCCCAGAAATAAACTCACACTTTCATAGTCAATTAATATTCAACAGAGGAAGCAAGCACATGCAATGGGCTAAAGATAGTTTATTCAATAAATGGTGTTGGTAAAATTGAACAGATACATGCAGAAAAATGAAACCAGACCAACTGCTTACACCACATAAGAATAAATTCAAAATGGATCAAAGACTTAAATGTTAGCCCCAACACCACAAAAATCCTAAAAGAAAACATAGGCAGTAAAATCTCACACATTGCTTGTAGCAATATTTTATCAGATATATCTCCCCAGACAAGGAAAACAGAAGAAAAAATGAACAAATGGGACTACATCAAATTTTAAAATTTTTGCACAGCAAAGGAAGTCATCAACAAAATAAAAGGACAGCCCACAGAATGGGAGAACATTTTTGCCGGCACATCTAATAGGGGTTAATATCCAAAATTTATGAAGAACTTACAAAACTCAATGCCCAAAAACCTAATAATCCAATTAAAAAATGGGCAAAGGACCTCAAATAGACACTTCTCCAAAGAGAATATACAGATGGCCAACAGACATATGAAAAGACGATCAATGTCACTAATAATCATCAGAGAAATGCAAATTAAAACCACAATGAGACACCATCTCACACCTGTCAGAATGGCCATCATCAATAAATCAACAACAATGTGGAGAAAGGCGAACCCTTTTGCACTGTTGGTGCAGCCTCTGTGGATGCAGTATGCAGAGACTTCCAAAATTAAAAGTGGATCTGCCTTTCAACCCAGTGATCCCACTTCTGGGAATATATCTGAAGGAACCCAAAACACTAATTCAAAAGTACATAAGCACCCCTATGTTCATTGCAGCATTTTTTGCAATCACCAAGACATAGAAACAGCCCGACTGCCCATCCATAGATGAGTGTATAAAACAACTATGGGACATTTACACAATGGAATACTACCCAGCCATAAAGGAAAAGAAAATTTTACCCTTTGAGACATGGATGGACCTGGAGAACATTATGCGAAGTGAAATAAGCCAATCAGAGAAAGACAAATACCATATGACTTCACTCATATGCCGAATCTAATGAACAAACTGAACTAACAAAGAAAATTGGGACAGACTCATAGACGGAGACCAGGATGACAGGAAGGGGCGGGGGGAGGAGACAGGGGGAGGGATTGAGCGAAAAGGAGAAAGGACTCATGGACATGGACAACAGTGTGGTGATTGCTGGGGAGAGGGGAGTATAAGGGGACTAAATGGTAATGAAAAAATAAAGATTAAATTTAAAAAAGAAAAGAAAAATGTTCCAGAGCTCAGTGGGTCTCAGCATCCTTGACTTCACACTATGCTAGGATTCTTGGCCGGTGACATGGACAGAGGCTGCATACTGACACTGTCAGCTGAGGCTCTGCAGCCTCGAACTTTATAACAGCTTTAGAGTTAAAAGCCTCTTGCTGCTTTGGATCAGAAAGGCTTAGAAGCTTCTGTGTGTCTGGGCTTTCAACGCTGGCACCGGAAATGCTCCAGCCTTGTACCTATTTGCAACATCAGAGGTCTGAATACCTTCCAATTTTGACTGGCCCCCTCCTTCTGCCTTCAGGTTGCACACTCTTCACTGTACGTTTCCTAGAACATAACAAACACACTCTTACCTGTGACTACATACTCTCACCTTCCTAGAAAGACTCCCAATGAACTAATAAGGTTTACTACTCCCTTAGCTTCTCTTTTCAAAGACTAAACACACTGAAGAAAGAAGGTGGTGTTGACTCGAGGCCTCTGGGTGTCCATCTCTCCCTAAGCCAGAAGACTGGCCAAACATATGCCTGGTGACTGACCCCTGGCTATAGCGTTTCAGCTTAGTCCGTGCACATCATTTCCTCCTTCCTAGAGGAACCACAGGGAATATCCAAGGGTTTTGCTTCTGTTTGCCCTTCCACAGTTGCGCTTTTTAGCTCATCTCTTTATGGAGATAATTATTCCAAATCTAGCCTGATGAAAATGCCGGACATGGTAATGAGTCCCTGAATATTCAGGCGACTGCCCCTCTACCACCACGTCAATGTCCTTTACCAATTTTCCCCTCTGCATTGTAAGCAGCACTCGTCTTCTAGTCTCATATTCTAGAAATTCTAGACTCGATTCATCTTCGGTCCTGTGTTCAATCTCTCAATTCTTATCAAAGGAAATAATGCCTTGCTTAATAGGGAGGTGGGGGGGAGGCTAAGTGCCCACAGCATTCCTCCAGGAAGAGCAGTGTTGGGGGACAGGCTGGTATCATGTTTGTGATGAAGCTCAGAACACTTCTTGACTGCAGCAGAACTGCACCGGCATTTGGGAGAACAGGGATGAATGAGGCGGACAGGAAAGAGAAGATGCCCGGCCATGTGGCAGATCGCCAGTACCTGAGTTGAGGAGAACAAAAGCAATCAATGAACATTTCCCAGAGGAGCAATAGCTGAGAGATTTTTAAAGACTGAGGTTGCTAAGGGTCCATTTTCAGGCTGGTGCTCTGTTCCACGATAAACCCCTCGCTTACATCAAACCATCGTCACAGTCTGGGTACACAGCACTAGTATCAATGGGGCTCTGGGAAACCGAGAGGTCACTGCAGCCAAGCAGGAGACACAATGTGTAACAGATCCAGACCTCGGCAAAGCAGGAACTGAGGAGTCAGCAGTGGCTAGGAAAACGTGACAGCCTTCTGTGAACCCCTACAGATAGTAAGGTCACGGGGAATTCCAACACAGGTGGGGCAGGAATTCAAGCTAATACTTAATGGAATCTCTTGAGGACTGGAGGGCCATGGCTTGGACTGCATGTATCTCCCTGAGGACCCATGTCCATTCCTAGCAACACTACTCTTGGCCTAACCCTCATTGCTCTGCTATTTCTCCTACCTGATCAGGCACACACCTCATTAGCAACAAGCCATGAACCATTAACCAAGCATCATGACGTACCTGGCAAGCCCTTTCTAACACTATCTCCTTCAACATTTAGTACAATGAAGAATATACTCCATTATGTGAGAGGTGAGAAAATAAAGACTCAAAGAGTGCACAAACTTGCTCCAGATCACACTGCTGCTGAGTGGCGAGGATAAAAACTGAACTCACCTGCCAGACACAAAACCCATGCTCCTTACTGCTCACTGTACTCTACCCTCAAACAGAAATGTCCCTTTCTATAGGTGCACACTTAGCTTCTAACTGGCAATTTGCCACTGAAGGCTCTCCAAAGAAACCCTGGACCTAGCAAGAGCTAAAACCCAACAAGGAATAATTTTAGTAAATGATTTAATATTACTGAAGCTCAGAAAATACAGTCATGGAATTCCAGAAAATCTAAGAATATATGCTTTTTCCTGTTTTATTTTTCTACTGGCTATAATTAGAAATATATAGCCAATGACTGTCAGAAATTTTGCTAGAAAGATGCCATAAGTATCTATGTAGAGAGTCAACTGAATGAATGAGACTCCTCAAAAACGCTGACTACACATTTTAAATACAAATTTAGAAAAAAAGCCGGTTATTTTCATGAAATAAATTATCTACTTCCTAAACATACTTGATTTCTATTCTGAATCCTGGGACACCACTTTGGGCAGAAGCAAGAGGAAGAAATTAAAAATGAAGAAAGGACAAAACACAGGAAATAATTCAGTGGCATCACCATTCACCACATAGTTATTTTCAAAATGTCTCTAAAAATTAGGTTGAGATAACCCCAAATCTGTTGAAGTAAAATTGTTTCCATTTAGCTTAGAGGAATGTCAAAGGTTTACACATGCTCGCATCTATCCAGATCATTTCATACATCCACTCCCAGGTTTCTAACCCAGAGGCATTAATTCATCCAAGCATCAATTCAGGGAATACTGAAAATTTATATACAATTTACCAGTAAGATTTTGGGCTGTCATCTATAAAAGAGTATGGCTTCTACTTGTTACCAGAGCTTGCAAAAATCGTCAATTATTTTTTAACCTTTTTGATTTCCAGCTTTTCAAACAGCAAGATTTTTAAATCACTATTAATAAAGTTTCAAATATATAAGTCCAGTACGAAAATTTTGCCAGTACTTGAGCTAGAATTCACTGCTTATCTATTAAACACATCAGATAACTACCAATACACAGGGTCAGGACCTCCAGGTTCCACTGTATCTCACCACATAAAAGTGCTTTTGTATCATTCTTGGGAATTTTTCCATAAAGAACAAAAGAAGTATTCAAAATTTATAAATAGAATCTTCTCTTTCTTTCAAACTAAGTTTCAAATAAGCCATTTGAAGGAGGACAAATTACCTCAAATTCTTAGAACAGCTTCTTCATTATTTTATGTATCAAAATAAAATCCACTTTGGATATTACAGGGTTCAGGGCGTTCTTTAAAACAGAATATTTCAACATACACTGGAGCACCAAGACACAGTCTCTTGATGTAAGTGTTCAAAAGATGTGACTGGGACTTGCTTCCTAAAGCACAGCTCTTCCCACAGGAGTGTTGTTGGGAAGAGGAACAGAAAGCCCTCGCTTACATACTTTGTACCTGACGAGTAGTTTCCCGCGTTCTATTTCACCTAACCGACACGCGGTCACGGAAGCCAGTCTGAAGTCATCATCCTATTGACCAATGATGAAACTGATGTTCAGAGGTTAAGATCAGATGAGGCTTGAGAGGTAGAGCACTTAGAGACCCCAGTTCTTGACAGATCAATCCAAGAATCTTCCCTTATCACTACAATGCCTTCAAAGGTGACATCTTAACACACTGATTTGCATTTCTCAAATGAAGGTCATGTTCCATGTTTAACAAATGGGAGGCTCTCACTGGATACACTAACACTAAACTAACCAAAATTACCTTATGACATCTTCAGGG
>PVKM010024296.1:0-20610 GCA_004027735.1 Carollia perspicillata
TTTTAATAATTATGCTGCTACAGCCTGATATGCACTGTCAGTACTAATCACAACTAAGAGTGTCCTCATTACCAGCAAGCTAACAGGTGGCTAGGAGCCAAAATCTCTGTTTAGAGTCAAATTTCCTAGGACTATTGCTAGAGCCCCTGGAAGCAGATTCTGGATGGAGTAGATGGTGGAGGATTGCCTGCAGAGGTGTTATTGGATAGTGTTCTCTAGGAAAAATACCTTTAAATGAACGATATCTATAAGGAAAATTAGGCAGATGGAAATGTTAAAATGTTGTACAATTGAGACAGAGGTCTCACTTGACTACCTACAGAGAACTCAAGCTAGGATGGCCCTTTAGAGAGGTTACAAGTTAAGGCAAAGGTACAAGGTCTTTGAAGCCCTGTAGTGAGCATCACTGGATGTGGACTGCCCCTGGGGGTGAGATTTAACCTGCATGGCCACCCTCTTCAGTCGGGACAATTCCCAGGGAGGTTTTTAGTTTTGAGCCATCAGCAGGCAAACACACCGGCAGCCTGGGGAGTAGGTACCCCGCCCTATGGGCCCATCACACTGTACTCTGTAGCGTGTATTACAGTTTCCAGCCTCCGTTGTTTTATGTTTTGCTCCCTGCAGTTCTGTCAGTTACGGTTTGATATCCTTTGGGGCCTACTGTTAGAGACATACTCATATATTTTTGATGGGTATATCTTTGCTGTCAAGTTTTCCTTTTACAAGTGGGTAACATGCTTTTTTTCCCCTTATAGTCTTTTAAAATTTATTCCAGTTTATAAAATATTTGGACTTTTGCCTGCATCAATCAGGGTTCAGCCAGAGAAGCAGAAGCAGTAGGACATAGTATATACTAAAAGATTTTTTTTTTTTTTTTTGGCAAGGAATTGGCCTGTTCAATTGCAGAGGCCAATTAGGCAAGTTGAAAGCCCATAGGGCAGTCTGCCAGAAAGGGCATGCTGGAAGCTTTTCCACAGTTTCTTCTTCATCAAGGAAGCCTCAATTGTGCTTTTAAGGCCTTTCAACTGATTGGATCAGGCCCACTCAAGTTATCTGAAATAAACTCCTTTACTTAATTCAACTGAATTTATGGACTTTAACCACATCTACAAAATACCTTTACAGTCCTGATCAGTTTGGCTCAGTTGGTTGGACATTGTCCTGCAAAATGAAAGATCACCAGTTGGATCCCCAGTCAGGGCACATGCCCGGGCACATGCCTGGGCTTAGGGAGTGTATGTACTACAGCCACGTTCGATGTTTCTCTCTCACATCGACATTTCTCTCCTTTTTCTCTTTCCCTTTCCCTCTCTCTAAAAATAAGTAAATAAAATATTTTCTTAAAAAAAAAATACCAAGCCTGGATTAGTATTTGAATAGTGGGAGATTGTAGCCTACCCGAGGTGATATATTTGCCTGGTGCAGTCATGCTAAGACTCTCTGACCTTCCTGTCATCAAGAGACGGGGTCTCCATGCGCCTCTGCTTGATTCTGCACAGGCTTCTGACTGGTTTGACCAAGAGTATGGTGGAAGTGATGCCAAGAGACTTCCAAGGCTATATCATAATCAGCCATCTCCACCAGAACACAGCTCTTAAAGCCCGGTGCCACCAGCTAGAAAGTACAACCACCCTAGTACTCCATGCTGAAAAGGCCGCATGTGAGCATTCTGGTCAAACCCAAGCTGAGCTCATCCTTAGGCCATGTCAGCCCATGCACAAGACATGTGGGTGAATAAGCGAGTATAATAAATAGTTTTTTAGTTAGTTTGTTTGTTTGTTAGAAAGAGAAGGGAGGGAGAGAAACATTGATCTGTTGCCCCTAGCACGCCCCCAGCCAGCAGGGCCTGTCTGGCAACCCAGGCTTGTGCCCTGACCTGAAATAGAACCAGCGACCTTTAGGTTTGCAGGACCTATCAGGGCTAAATGGTTTTTCTTAAAAACCGTTAAGTTTGGGGGTAGTTTGCCGAAATATCAGTAGGCAACAGGAACACCTAGCATATGTTTTTCTAGCATTTTTATGTTTTTATTGCCAAGCATTTTGTTTTGAGTCTCCTACAAACAACTTGCTTTTGAATGTTTTCTTGTTTCTGATCTGAGAGTCTCAGAATCAATTTCCTGAGGAGGAAGTAAGTGCCTTTAACGGTGAATGATTATTTATAGTAAAGCCCGAACCAGCATTTCGAGTCTTGTTGCCTTTAGACTTGCATCCTCTCTGCCCATCCTTCCTCTGGGAACTCTAGCACCAGATTTATTCTCATTAACTAGCGCGGGGCTCCAACCTTCCCCATCCGCATCCTCCCTCCGTCCCCCGCAAAATGCTGGCAGCATCTCAGCCTCCAAGTCGTCCACCAGACCTGACCCTGACCAGGGAAACTTTTAAGGTTCCATCCACAGCCTTAAAGGCGAACGAGCAAGTCACAGTGATAGGGCGGAGGAGGTTGCCATGGAGACAAGTCAAAAGAAGGAAGCAATGGTGGCCCTAGGCGCAGCTTCCGATTGGCTCAGCTTACGCGCAGCGTTCGCCTCCCGCACCTGCGCAGTGGCGCCGAGGAGAGGTCTCGGCGAAGCCTCTGGGCTCCGGGCCGGGCTTTTCAGGACTGGGCTGGAACGCGCTCTTTCTGGCCCACCTACGTTGTGCTTTCCGGGGAAGGGCAGTGGCGGAGTTAGAGGCCCCCCTGCAGCGCGGGATTGAGCCCGCCACGCAGGCGCCCGCGAACGCGCCCCCGCCGCCATTGTTGCCTGGGGCCTCCCGGCCGCTCTGGCTGTGCGTCCGCCGGGTCCCTGCAGCAGGTAATAATGTCGCGGCGCCGGGGCCGATTGTCCACGCGGTCAGGGCCCGAGCCGTAGCCGATTCTTGCACGGGCGCCCGTGCTCGCGGCCTGCGGAGAGGTGAACGCAGGGTGAAGGCTGCTGTAGGGTGTCCAGCCCCAGTACAGCGCGTTGCCTCGCTCCGACTCCCGCTGACCTCGACTCTCCGGGTGAAGAGGAGTTAGGGAGACCCGCTGGAAAAGAGAGGCGACGGGAGGCGAAGCCTGCGCACCTGCTGTGCAGGACCTTGTAAACTGTTGGCCTTTGTGACAAGAATGATTGAGGAGGGCGCAGAGCTGGAGCCCGTGGACAGGTGTTACGAGTTCTTCCCCAGGTCAGGCCTGTTTGAGGTTTTCTTCGGGAATCCTGGCTTCAAATTTATTCATAAGGAATTGTCCCCTTAAGAAGCACATAAAGGGCTTCAAATCATACCAGCTTTTTCTACTTCTTTCCAGCCCTGCCTGCTTGTCTCCTCCACCTTCAGTAGAAAGCTAGGATTGGGCGACACTAATATGCAAAGCAGGTAAATGGTTAGCCCTTTTATACGTCACGTCTGAAGATATGAGGGAAGGAGACCAAGGTAAATTCTGTATGTCAGGGGTGTCAAACTCGTTTTCACCAGGGATCACATCAGCCTCGTGGTTGCCTTCAAAGGGCCGAGTGTGATTATAACTCAACAGTTGAGGAGTAGTTACATTTATACAGCCACACTGTATAAATGTGTTTGTGCACACTGGCTAGTCTCTGCGTGTATGTATAGCAGAGAGCACCAGGAATTCTTGACTTTGTGGTCTGTTCTTGTGTTTCAGGGTTACCTAACCATCCCTACAAGTTCTAGGCTCAGAATTTGTAACTAAGGCTGATGACTCTACCTTGAGTCTCTTGTACCCTTGTCTCTGTGACTGTAAGATGGGACTCAAGCAGTTGGCTCACCACTAGAGAAGTAAAGGGTATTGCCAGATTGACTCTGCTGCTGCAATGTCGGCCTCAAGTAAGAGGATGTCCAGCTCTTCACGCTCCCAAATATTTCTCATGTGGAAGCCAGACAAGGCTCAGAGAGGACCCCACAGAGTTGAAAAGGAAACCCTTGCTTCAAGACTCTTGCGAGACAGTGAGACTTGTCGACAGAATTTTAGGAATTTTCCATACCCAGACCTGGCTGGTCCTCGAAAAGCATTGAATCAACTCCGAGAGCTCTGCCTTAAGTGGCTGAGGCCTGAGATTCACTCAAAGGAACAAATCCTGGAACTGCTGGTGCTGGAACAATTCCTGACCATCCTGCCTGGGGAGGTTAGGACCTGGGTGAAGTCTCAGTACCCAGGGAGCAGCGAGGAAGTGGTGACTCTGGTGGAGGATTTGACTCAGATTCTAGAAGATGAAGGTGAGAATTATAGAGCAGAGAGGGGAGGAATCCTGGGTGTTTCGAGAAGACGACAAACATATCTGAGAGCAGCCTCTTAGAGCAGTAGGGAAGAGGAAGGGCAGTGAGTGAGTGAGAACAGGCTTTAGCATGAGCCCCCTCGTAGGTGGTGTGCCCCTGCAGATTTCTTGGAACCAAATACAAATTATCAAAACCCAGAGGAGATGTGTCACAAAACAATGACCAGACACAACTAAATTACCCCCTGGTGAGCCCTCAGAGGGGTTACCTGCAGAGGTTTGAACTATTCTGCCAACAAATCATTTGCCTTGTGAATTGGAGACTATAGTAACATACTTCCAAATAGGTAGAAAAGAGTCCAGAGAACATTATTTAGTGAACGCACAACTCAAAATTTATATCACATGAGGGGTTAGTAGAAAATTATAAATTTGATATATATGTTTTAGAGTCTCAGAGCAGTCTTATTTTTGAAGCCTGCATGGATGTCTTAGGACAAGTTATTGCCTCTTTCCGCTGATTTTTTTTTAAAGAGAGGGAGAGAAACATTGACCAATTGCCTCTCACACATGCCTTGACCTGGGACCAAACCTGCAACCCAGTCATGTGCCCTAATTGGGAATAGAACCGGCAACCTTTCACCCTTCAGGGTGATGCCAGCCAACTGAGCCACACCAGTTAGGGCTCTGCTCATTTTTGAAGCAGAGGTGCTCTGTTTGGTCTCCTTCTGACTGCTCGTGTTAAGCAAGTGTAGGCATCTGTTTGGTGATAAGTTTCCTAGGCAATTTAAACAGGACTGATCTCCATCGTGGTCTCCTTCTCTTCCCTAGCTGCTCCTCAGAACTCTGCCCTTTCCCAAGAGAGCCAAGAGGAAAACCCCAAAGGAAGACATGCTTTCCAGGCAGGGTGGCTAAACGATCTGGTGACAAAAGTGAGTTTTAGCATCTTCTGTGACTTTAAAATGCCTTCGTAATGTGTGGTGACGTTTTCTATCCTGGCCCTCTAACTTCAGTGACCCCAAAAGTTCCATCAAAGACCTAATCCTCAGTCTTTCTCCTTAAGTCACCTTGGCCTGTTAGGGTAGATGAATGCCCTGTATAGGAAATGGCATTGCTTTCGCACGTTCTGATCTTAATGCAGCAATATCCCATTGAGGTTAAGGGATTGACCTGCACAGCCAAATGGATGTAGGTTTGGTTCCTGGTTCTGCCATTGAACCTATAATTTGGGGCAAGACACTGAACCGCTCAGCCTGGATTATTTGACTCTAATAAATAGAATATTCTTAGATTATGAGGGTAAAATTTTAAGAAACTTGTTACCCTCAATTACAGTAAGTGATCAATAAGATCACGGTAGGATAAACAATAGTTACTAATGTCATTTTTCCTCATTAACAAGTAATCAAAGGTCATGTATTACATATAGTGTTACTTTTGATCACGAGTCTGTGTCATTTTAAGGGAGAGCAGCTCAAGCCACCATAAGAGAAAGGTTTACTGTAAAAATATACATGGTCTGAAATTGGTAAGCAGTGTAAGATTATTTGTGGGTAATATGAATGTTTTACCTAAGAAAATAAAGGAAAATGTAAGAAACAATAATAAAAATTTGAAGTGACTGCTATAGAAAATGCCATACAAAAATTAATCACTTTAACTATATATGAAAACCAGATAGATGATAAAATGATATTAAAGATCATTCACAGTATTACCCCCTCAAATTTAAAACAGCTAGGACTAAACATAGTATAAATTTTGCAGTGACTTCATGTTTTGCACAATTCCGTTGGAAATGAAAGAAGTCTCGAATATTGTAAAACCGTCAGTTGTCCCTAACTTATAAACTTAATGTGATTTCAAAGTCCTGATACAATTTTCTAAAGAAACTTAAAGTTTATTTGAAAACCATGTAAGTGTAATGAAGGAATTTTTTTAACAAAAAGAAGAAGAACAAAGAGGTTTGCAAAGTGTACCTAAAAAGTACAGCAGTTCAGCAGTGATGGGAAAGAGGAAGCCTCTGCCCTGCATTACAGAGCACACAAAATAGCTTAGAATTTCAACTTAGAACACAGCGAACTCATCCTTTTTGTTGTTGTTGCAGATAACAGTGGGTCTCTGTTTTTATTGTTGTTGTTGTTGTTTTCTATTCGAGTTGTCCCAATTGGCCCCCATTGCTCTCCCCTGCCCCGCTCCCGCCGTGCAGCAAAACCATTCAGTTCTGTGTCCTCTGTGTTTAAAACCCTTTCTTCTTTAAGACAGAACCACCAATGTATGCACTAGTGGCAGCTGAAAACAATAAGTTCTACTTTATATTCAGTTTTTTTTTAAGACCGTTCAGGTCTATACACTCTGTACACCGGGCAAAAGTTTTGACGAGACACCTTTAGAATCCCACTAAAGCTCAAGCTGCTATGATTCTCCCCACCACACACACCCCTAGTGTTAACACTGTCCCCTCCCTACTAGTTCTTGCACCAAGTTAAGCTGTATTTGCTGCTTTAGGAATCAATGACATTCCGAGACGTGGCTGTGGATATTACCCAGGAAGACTGGGAGCTGATGCGTCCTGTACAGAAGGAGCTGTACAAGACCGTGACGTTGCAGAACTACTGGAACATGGTTTCTCTGGGTAAGCATCACACACCCACGCCTCCCAGGGTGCCCACCAGAGTATCTTTTTTCTCTCCCTCTGTTGTTAAAGATGGGTTGGGTCTCTAAAGTACTTCGCCAAAAATGGGTCCCAGAGCTCAGCTGTGCTTATCCCACTTGGGCACAGAAGTGGCTGTGTTCTCTTCCCTTTTTCCCAAGTGAAAAGTTGCCAAATGGGAGATCACAGGGCTGCCACCGATGCTGTGCCTTGCTCGTCCCCACTGCCCCTGCAGTTTCCTTCCCGCGTGATCTCTGTGCAAGATCCTCCTGGGTGCCAGGAAATGTCTGTCCTAGCTCTGAACAGGACAAGGCCATAATTTATTTGGTCATAGCCATGAACTCTTGTTTTCCTGTCAAGGTCTATCCACATGGATCAGTAGCCAAGTAATAAAATTTGAACAAATGTTTATATTTAGGATAAAACTCATTATATTCCTTCTGAACAGGACTGACAGTGTACAGACCAACCGTGATTCCCATATTGGAAGAACCATGGATGGTGATAAAAGAAATCTTAGAAGGCCCTAGCCCAGGTGAGAGAAGTACTGGCAGATGCAAGGCTTTGCACTCAGCCTGTATTGCCCTAAGTGTGGTTAGATGTGTTTTTAAACAGGGCCGAGTCCTTTTCCAGAAAGACATCCCAGTCTATCAAGAACACTGAGCTGCTTGGCATCACTTCCTCACAGCGGCCATCTTCAGGAAAAGATTTCCCAGACACCATTTTCATGCCTTTTCCCTATATCTCATTGTATCTTTCCCCATGACCCCTGAGTCCCACACCTTAGCACTCAGAGGCTTTGATTGTGCCACTACTCTATCCAGGCATGCATGAATGTCATCTAAAATCTTAAATTTCAAACCTTTTTTGAGTTTCTTTTATTTACTGACAAAACCCCATAGCCCCCTTCCTCCACTTCCCTAACTCATTTCTTTCTTTTTTCTAATTATTTAAAAATACAATTTATTCATAAGACAGAAATTTTCATATGTCAAATATCTTTTTAAATTTTATATAAAGCCAAACAAAAGTCTTTCGTGTGTACCACATTCACCCAGTTCCTACATCTCCCCAACACACAATCACTGTTATTTGTTTCTAGTTTATTCCTACAGGTGTTTGTTTTATTTGATTTGCATAGAAAGTCGATGTGAAAATATTTGTCTCTGTGTAGCACACGGTAAACACAGTTTTGTGTTTTCATTACTTAAAAGTATATCTTGATAAGTGTTCCAAATGAGTATGTAAAAGAGCTTAAATGTCTGCTTCAGATTTTATTGTCTCATGTTTTATGAAACCTGTTCCCTAGTTAGTAATGGAGTTTTTGGTGATTCCCATTCCTTTCTTCCTTCACAACAACTTTATTTCGAAAGATTTCAAGCCTGCAGAAAAGTTGACAGGAACAGTACATTGAACACCTACATGTTTTTTACCTGGAATCACCATTTATCCTCATTCAGCCAATTTTTCCTTATCTCTTTACGTGTTTGCACACATACTTTGTTTTTGCACTCAACCATTTGAAAATTAGTTGCAGGCATCATGACATTTCACCCCTAAATATTTCTGTATATATCTTCTAACAACATGAACATTCCCCTGACATAAGTACAACACCATTCTCCAAATATTTAACATTTATACAATAATGCTACTAATGTGTAGTCAAATACTTAGATTTCTCCAACTGTCCCAAAATACCCTTTCTAGATGTTTTTCTCCCAATCCAGGATGTAGTCAGGAATCGCATGCTCCACTTGGATACACTTCATCTTGGTCCTTTTTATTCCAGAACTCTTCTCCAGCCTTTTCTTTTTTTCTTTTCTTTAATCTTTCATGATATTGACATTTTTTGAAGGATCCAGGCCAGGTTTTTAAAAAAATGATCCACATTTACCTGATCGTTTCCTCATGGTTAGATTCAGATGAACATTTTTGCCAAGAGGCCCCAGCTGTTGTAGCTCAGAGGATGGAGCGCCGGCCTGCAAACCAAAGGGTCACCGGTTCCATTCCCAGTCGGGGCACAAGCCTGGGTTGTGGGCCAGGTCCCCAGTGGTGGGCACGCAAGAGGCAACCACACACTGATGTTTCTCTCTCTCTTTCTCCCTACCTTCCCCTCTCTCTAAAGGTAAATGAATAAAATCTTAAAAAAAAAAAAACATTTTTGCCAAGAGTACTTTATAGGAATGTACTTTCCATTGCATTTCCTCAGGAGACACGTAATGTCATTTGTCTCATTTGGTGATACTCAGTTTATGCTGTGTACTGGATCTCTCCGTATTAGGGGCTGAGTTAAAGGTGCTTTTTTTTCTTTCTAATTAGTAGGAAATCTGTGGGTTGATACTTAGACACCACATGACTATTCTATTCCCTGATAACCTTTTTAAGGTTCTTATCCACTGATGATCGTTGCTTTATTACATAGCTGGTTACAAAATGTGATTTTCTCATTCAGCCGTCTCTTCTAAATGATTAATAGCTCTCCTTTGTAGAAAGGAGAAAATGACTTTGTAGAAAATGACTGTCCCTTTTCCCATTCCATTTTTATGTGTGTGTATCACTATAGACTAATGGAATTTTTAAAAATTCAATGTGTCATTAGTTCATTCCAGTTTGAGGAGGTTCCGTTTTTGATGCTCAATTGTCTCAAATTTGGGCAATACAAGACTTTTTTTAAATTGAGGTATAATTGACATAAAACGTTGTATTAGTTTCAGGTGTACCATGTAATGATTTGATACTTGTATACATTACAAAATTAGCACCACAATAAATCTAATCGCCGTCTGTTACCATACATAGTTACAAATTTTTGTATGTGATAAAAATTTTTAAGATTTACTCTTAGAAACTTTCAAATATTCAGAAACTTTCAGATATCCATTATATATAGTCTTACTAATACAGTCACCATACTGTACATTATATCCCCCGGACTTACACGTATTTTATAATTGACAGTTTGTACCTTTTGACCTCCTTCACCTACTGCTCCCACCCGAACCCCCACATACGCCTTCTTCCCCTCTGGCAACCAACAGCCTGCTCTTCAATCTAGAAGTTTGGTGTTTTGGTTTTTGTTTTTCTTTGATTTGTTGGTGGTTTTGTTGTTGTTGTTGTTGTTGTTTTAGATCCCACATATAAGCGAAATCATACAGTATTTGTCTTTCTCTATCTTTCTTATTTTACTTTACAGAATGCCCTCAAAACCCAAATAACAAGATGAATTTTTTGTGGTTGAGGAGTACTCTATTATGTCTGTAGACCACATCTTCTTTATCCACTCATCCACTGATGGACACTCAGGTTGTTTCCATATTTTGGCTGTTGTAAATAATGCTGCCACAAACATGGGAGTACATAATATCTTTTTTAATTAGTGGTTTCACTTTCTTCAGATATATATCCAGAAATGGAATGGATCATATAATAGTTCTATTTTTAATTGTTTAAGGACCCTCCATACTGTTTCCCATAGGGGCTGCACCAATTTAAATTCCCACCAATAGTCCACTTCCTTGCCAACACTTGTTATTTCTTGATGATAGGCATTATAATGTTTGAGGTGATACCTCACTGTGGTTTTGTGTTGGTTAGTGATGCTGAGTATTTTTCCATGTGCCCATTGACTGTCTGTGTGTTCTTTGGGAAAATGTCTATTCAGGTCCTCTGCCTATTTTTTAATTGATCAGTTTCTTTTTTTGTTTTCTGTTAAGTTGTATGAGTTTTTTATATATTTATCAGAATATAATTAGCAAATATTTTCTCCCTTTTGCTCTAAAAAAAGTAGGTTGCTTTATGATTTTGTTGATGATTTTCTTTGCTGTTCAGAAACTTTTTAGTGTGATGTACTCCTACTTGTTTGTTTTTGCTTCTGTTTCCTTTGCTTTTGAAGTCAGATCCAAAAAATCATTGCCAAGACTGAACTCAGGGAGCTTATCACCTATGTTTCCTTATAGGAATGTATTGCTTCTGGTCTTACATTCAAGTCTTCAGTCCATTTTGATTTAATTTTTATGTGTGATTTAAGGTAGTGGTCTAGTTTCATTCTTTTGCATATGGTTGTCCAGTTTTCCCAACAGTGCTTACTGAAGAGACTGTCTTTTTCCCCACTGTGTGTCCGTGCCTCCTCTCTCGTAGATTAATTGACTATATATGCATGGGTTTATCTCTACACTCTCTGTTCTGTTCTGTTGTGTCTGTTTTTATGCCAGTGCCATACTGTTTTGATTGCTATATCTTTTTAATATAGGTTGAAATCAGGGAGTGTGATGCTTCTAGTATTGTTCTTTCTCAGTTTGCTTTGGTTATTTGAGGTCTTCTGTGGTTATACAAATTTTAGGATTGTTTTTTCTATTTCTTTAAGAAATGCCATTGGAATTTTGCTAGGGATTGCATTGAATCTGTAGATTGCTTTGGGTGGTATGGACATTTTAGCAATATTAATTCTTTCAATCTGTGAGCTTGGAATATCTTTCCATTTATTTGTGCTGTCTTCAATTTCTTTCAGCAGTATCTTACAATTTTTTAGTTCACAGGTCTTTTGCCTCCTTGGCTAAGTTTATTCTTAGATAGTTTATTCTTTTTGATGCAGTTATAATTGGAATTGTTTTCTTAATTTATGTTTCTGATAGTTTGTTGTTAGTGTATAGAAACACAACAGATTTTTGTATACTGATTTTGTATTCTGCAACTTGACTGAATTGACAGTTTTTTGGTGGAGTCATTAGTGTTTCCTTTGTCTAAAATTATGTCATCTACAAATAGGAACAGTTTTATTTCTTCTTTGAAATTTGGATGCTTTTTATTTCTTTTTATTGCCTTATTGTTCTGGCTAGGACTTGAACACTATGTTGAATAACAGCAGCAGAGTGGGCATCCTGACTGTGATCCTGACCTTAGAGGAAAAGCTGTCAGCTTTTCACCATTGAGCGTGATGTCAGTTGATGGTTTGTCTTGTGTGGCCATGTTAAAGTATGTGCCTTCTATACCCATGTAGTTGGGAATCTTAATCATGAAAGGATGCTGAATTTTGTCAAATAGTTTTTCTGCATCTTTTGAGATGATCATATGATTTTTATACTTAATTTTGTTAAATGTAGTGTATCACGGTTGATGCATGGATGTCGAATCATTCTTGAGTCTGTGGAATAAATATCAATTGATTGTGGTAAATGATCCTTTAAATGTATTGTTGAATTAGGTTTGCTAATTTTTTGTTGAGGACTTTTGCATCTGTGTTCATCAGGGACACGGCCTGTATTTTTCCTTCCTTGTGGTGTCCTTGTTTGGTTTTGGTACGAGAGTAATGCTGTCCTCGTAAATGTGTTTGAAAGCATTTCTTCCTCTTTAATTTTTTGGAAATCATCAGTGAAACTATCTGGACTTTTGTTCGTTGGGAGGTTTTGATTACTGATTTAGTCCCCTTATTAGTAATTTGTCTATTCACATTTTCTGCTTTATGATACAGTCTTGAAATGTTGTATGTTCCTAGGAATGTATCCATTTATTCTATTCATTCCAGTTTCTTGGTGCATAATTGCTCATAGTAGTCTCTTATGATCCTTTGTATTTCTGTGGTATTAGTTGTAATATCTCATCTTTTACTTCTGATTTTTATTTATTTGGCCCTCTTTTTTTCTTGGTCAGTCTAACTAGAGCTTTGTCTTTTTTTATTTATCTTTCCAAAGAACCAGCGCTTGGTTTAATTCATCTTTTCTGATATCTTCTCAGTCTCTATTTCATTTATTTTTACTCTGATCTTTATTTCCTTCCTTCTACTAATGTTGGGCTTTATTTGTTCTTCTTTTCCTAATTTTTTGAGGTGTAAAGTTAGATTGTCTTTTTCTTTCTCTTTATTCTTTTTTTCCTCTTTTTAAAATCTTTTTTTTAAATTTTCTTTTAAATGTTAATTTGGTCATTTATTTTTTTTTTTTATTGTTGTTCAAGTACAGTTGTTAAAGTTAGATTGTTTATTTTAGATTTTTCCTGTGTTTTTTCCCTTTGGTAAGTATGTATCACTATGAACTTCCCTTTTAGAACTGCTTTTGCTGCCTCCCAGAAATTTTAGTATGTTTTTTATATGAAGGTGGTTTTGATTTCTTTGATTTCTTTGTTAACCCACTGGTTGTTCACTAGCATGCTGTTTAATCCATGCCTAGTTGTGATTTTTTCAGTTTTCTTGCCATTGATTTTTAGTTTTATACGATCGTTGTTGAAAAAGATGCTTGATATAATTTTAATATTTTTTAATTAAGACTTGTGCCGTGGCCTAACATGATCTGTCCCGGAGAATGTTTCTTGTGCTCTTGAGAAGAATGTGTGTTCTGCTGCTTCTGGATGGAGTGTGTTGTGTATTTCAAGTCCACCTGCTCCAATGTGCCCTTGAAAGCCGATGTTTTGTTTTGTTTAATTTTTTTTTATTTTAATTGTTTTTCAGTACAGTTTTCTGTCTTTTACTCCCATCCCAGACCACCCCCCCAGTGCTCCCCACCTCCCTCCCCTTTCCACCCCCCTTAGCTTTTGTCCATGTGTCCTTTATACTTGTTCCTATAATCCCCTCCCTTTTCCCCTGAAATTCCCTCCCCTCTCCCCTCTGGATACTGTCATCCCATTTTCTACTTCAATGTCTTTGGCTATATTTTGCTTGGAAAGCCGACGTTTTCTTACTCATTTTCTGTCTGGATGATCTATCCCTTGCTCTAAGTAAGGTATTAACATCATCTACTATTTTTATATTGCTATCTATCTCTCCCTTTAGGTCTGTTAATATTCGTGTTCCATAATTAGGTCTCTTTGATGCATAACTACTTATAAATGTTATATCTTGTTGGATTGACCCCTTTGTCATTATGTAATGTGCTTCTTTGTCACAATCTTTATTTTAAAGTATGTTTTGTGTAATACAAGTATAGCTTCCCAGCTTTCTTTTGGTTTTCCTTTGTATGGAACATCTTTTTTATCCACTTTCAGTCTGTGTGGGTCCTTACACCTGAAGTGAGTCTCTTATAGATAGCATATAAAGTCTTGGGGTTTTTTTATCCATTTAACCACACTATGTTTTTTTGATTGGAAAATTTAGTCCATTTACATTTAAAGTAATTACTGATAGCTATGGATTTATTGCCATTTTGTTCATTGTTTTCTGGTTGTTTCATAGTTCCCTCTGTTCCTTTCTTCTTCTCTTGCTCTCTTTGTGGTTTGATGACTTCATTAGTGTTATGTTTAGATTCCTCCCTCATTATCTTAGTTTTTATCTATTATAGGTTTTTTCTTTGTGGTTACCATGAGGCTTACATATAACAACCTATATTTATAACAGTCTATTTTATGTTGATAATTTAAATTTGAACACATTCTAAAACTTAAATTTTTATTCCCCTTGATGTTTGTTTTTTGATGTAAATAAGATTTACATCTTATTATTTTGTGTATCCTTTAACTAATTATAGTAATTATACTTATTTTTACTACTTTGTCTTTTAATCTTTATACTAGATTTATATGTGATTAATTCACTACCTTTATCATATATTTAACTTTACCAGTGAAATTTATACTTTTACATGTTTTCTTATTAGTAGTTAGTGCCCTGCCATTTCAGCTTAAAGAAATCCCTTTAACATTTCTTGTAAGGCTGGTTTAGTGGTAAATTCCTTTAGTTTTGACTTGTCTGGAAAATGCCAGGTAGAGTATTCTTGTTTGGAAGTTTTCTCCTTTTAGCGTGTTGGATATGTAATGCAAGTATATCAGGCCCTTCTTACCTGCAGAGTTTCTGCTAAAAACTCTGTTGAAAGTCTTGTGGGGATCCCCTTGTATGTAACAAGTTGTTTTTTCCTTACTGCTTTTAAGATTCTCCATCTTTAACTTTTGACATTTTAATTATAATGTGTCTTGGTGTAGATCTCATTGGGCTGATCTTATTTGTAACACTCGGCTCTCTGGATCTAGATATGTTTCCTTCCTTAGGTTAGGGAAGTTTTCAGCCATTATTTCTTCAAATAAGTTTTCTGCACCTTTCTTTCGCTTTTGGGACTCCTACAATGTGAATGTTACTCTGTTTATGTTGTCACATAAGTCTCTTAAGTTATCTTTGCTTTAAAATTTTTTTCCTTTTTGATGGGGTCTCTATTTGGATGAGTTCCACTGCCCTGTTTTGAGATCACTGTGGAGTATTTTTCAGTTCAATTACTGTATTCTTCAGCTCTGTAACTTCTGTTTGGAATTTTCTCTCATTTTATATCTCTTTGTTGAAGTTCTCACTATGTTCATCCATTCTTCTCCCAAGTTCAGTGAGCATCTTTATGACCAGTACTTTGAAGTGTATGTGGTAAATTACTTATCTCCTTTTCATTAAGGTTTTTTTCAGAGGGTTTTTTTTTCTTATTCTTTCATTTGGAACGTATTTCTTTGTTTCCACATTTTTCATGTTTTTCTATGTTTGCTTCTATGTATTAGGCAAAACAGTTGCCTCTTCCAGTCTTAAAGGAGTGGCCTCATGTATAAGATGAATCTTACTGTTCCATCCTACCCTACTTCTTGGTTGTCTCTTGAACTTTTGTGATTGTCTAAGCAACCTGACTTGTTTTATTTTTTTCTTTATTTTTATTTATAGATTTTTGTGCGGGGGAGAGAGAGACAGAGAGAGACACAAAGAAAGAAACATCAGTTTGTTGTTGCACTTATTTATGCATTTATTGGTTGATTCTTGTATGTGCCCTGGTTGGGAATCAAACCCACATCCTTGGTATATCAGGAAAATTCTCTAACCGATTGAGCTAACCAGCCAGGAGGTCTAAGATCTGCATCTTAGAAAGTTGCTATATCATTTTTGCTATATTATAAACTTCATATTTAATTATATTTCCTTAAATAATTCTTAATATTTGCAAGTTATATGTTTCCCACCTACTGTCAAAGGAGAAAGGTACTCTGACTTAAATGTAAATCATCATAATGGAAACATAATAAGCATCAACAAATACAAGCATACCTCACTTTTGTGCTTCCCTTGATTGAGCTTCACAGATACTGCATTTTCACAAATTGAAGGTAACTTCCACCAGCAAAAAGGTTACAACTTGCTGAAGGCTCAGATGATGGTTAGCATTTTTTTTTAGCAATAAAGTGTCTTTTAAGTAAGGTATGTACATTTTTTAGATATATTTTGCACACTTAATGAGCTATAGTATAATATAAATATAACTTTTATATGCACTGAGAAACCAAAAAATTCATTTCACTGTGACTCACTTCATCGTGATACTCATTTTATTGTGGTGGTCTGGAACCGAACCCACAATATCTCCAAGGTGTGCCTGTATGTACTTGACTGCTCTGCAGGCAGGTTTGGGGTCAGAGTTTTTGTTTGTTTGATGTGTGTTTATGTGTGTGTTTGCTTTCATTTGAGTCCATCTCTTTACAACAAGTTACTGTCTTATTTTACCAATTCAGTTGAGTGGCCACCATATCTAGTCTTGGGTCATTTTCTGAAGGAAATGTAAAAGAAGCATTAAGTAGGTTCCAGAGTGTGCACCTAGATTAGAAATATAAGAAACACACAAAATTCTGAAATAATTACGTAAGGCCAACTTCTGTCATGGCCCCATCATTTATTAGGTTGAACCATATGAAACTGCTGATATTCCAGCATGTTGACTTACAAAAAACACAATTCCATGTGATTCAACCCAGTCAGTACTTAGGATTTTACGAAGGAAAGACTATGAGCTTTTTTAATAGATGGGGAAGGTAGCATAAGAGAAGGCCTGGAGTTTTGAAAGCGCACGGCACCTGTAGAAGATTATGAGGAAGTAGTTTTAAGTTATGTGGGTAACTTTGAACTTTAAGTTAAGCTGGATACAAAGTGCGTTAGAAGATATAGAATAGAAAAGGCTTGAGTATTTTGGGGATGGAATGCCAGGTTGGAGATACTTTGAACTTTTTTTCCCTCGCTTTAACTTTTATCCTTCATGCTGCCGATCCTCAAACTTTAGTGCACATCAAAACAACCTGGAGGGCCTGCTGAAAACGGATTGCTTAGCCTCATTTCGGAAGGTTCCGAGTCAGTGTGGGTGGAGTGCAATGATGTGCCGTGCTCCCAGGAGATACTTAGGCCAGCAGTCTGGGGACCACACTTGTGAGAACCACTGTTTCAGGCTGTAGGAGACTCACTAGACATATTTAAGCATGAAGAGCACTCCATGAAATTACTTGTGTGACATTAGGTAGGATTGTGCAGAGTAGATTGGAAGGAGTGATGATAGCATGCCCACTTTGAACATATCATTTAAATGTTATATAATTATAAATAATTACACAATTGAAGTCATCCCAAATTATCCTACACAGTGTTAGCTCTGTCACCTGACTGACCTATTTTATTTAGTCTGTGCCCATGTTGGATAGCAACAAGCCTCTCCTTTTTTTATTTAGTCTTCTGTTTTACTTCCCTTTTATTCTCCTTTTCCAAGCTTTAAGGACCTTGTTATGAGGTTGTCAGAACCATAGCTTTTTAAGCATTTTATTAATGTTCATTATTTTGTTTATATTTCAGTAATTTCCTTTCTCCAAGTAGAGAAAACTTTCTATATTATTTTTATTTCAGGACAGGAAACAGAAGCCCAAGATTGTAATCCAGTTAAAAACATTCCTAAACTCACAACAGATGGAACCCAGACCATCAAATTGGAAGAACCATGTGACTATGGTGACAGATTGGAGAGGCAAGCACCAGATACCTTCAGGAAAATTCCCAATGAGAAAAGTAATTTCAGTTTGAAGTCAGTTTTTTCACAAGAAGATGATCCTACAGAAGAGTATCTTAGTAAATATGGTATATATGGGAATCATTTTGAAAAGCATTCAAACCTAATAATACAATTTGATACTGAGGCAGATGATAAAACTTCTATATATAACGAAGGCAGGGCAACCTTCAGTCATATCTCATATGGTATTGTACATAGGAAAATTTATCCTGGAGAGAAGCCTTATAAATGTAATGTGTGTGGGAAAAAGTTTAGGAAATACCCATCCCTCTTGAAACACCAAAGTACCCATACCAAAGAGAAGTCTTATGAATGTGAAGAGTGTGGGAAAGAGTTCAGGCACCTCTCGTCCCTGATTGCACATCAGAGAATGCACAC
Organism: Carollia perspicillata; assembly: GCA_004027735.1. Classification (NCBI taxonomy): domain Eukaryota; kingdom Metazoa; phylum Chordata; class Mammalia; order Chiroptera; family Phyllostomidae; genus Carollia; species Carollia perspicillata. The sequence goes on from PVKM010024296.1 coordinate 17,991, forward strand.
TGGAGAAAAACCATATGAATGCCACCAGTGTGGTAAAGCCTTCAGCCAGCGAGCACACCTTACCATCCATCAGAGAATTCATACAGGGGAGAAACCATATAAGTGTGACGACTGCGGGAAAGACTTCAGTCAGCGTGCGCACCTCACTATACATCAAAGGACACATACTGGAGAGAAACCGTACAAATGCTTGGAGTGTGGTAAAACCTTCAGCCACAGTTCATCACTGATTAATCACCAGAGAGTTCATACTGGAGAAAAACCTTACATATGCAACGAGTGTGGGAAAACTTTCAGTCAGAGTACACACCTTCTTCAACATCAAAAAATACATACTGGAAAGAAACCATATAAATGCAATGAGTGTTGGAAGGTATTTAGTCAGAGTACGTACCTTATTCGACATCAGAGAATTCATTCTGGAGAGAAGTGTTACAAATGTAATGAATGTGGAAAAGCCTTTGCTCATTCCTCAACTCTTATTCAGCACCAAACTACTCACACTGGAGAGAAATCCTACATATGTAAAACATGTGGGAAAGCCTTCAGCCAGAGTGCAAATCTTACTCAACATCATAGAACACACACTGGTGAGAAGCCGTATAAATGCAGTGTGTGTGGAAAAGCATTCAGCCAGAGTGTACACCTTACTCAACATCAGAGGATTCATAATGGAGAAAAACCCTTTAAATGCAACATATGTGGGAAGGCATATAGACAGGGTGCAAATCTTACTCAACATCAAAGGATTCATACTGGAGAGAAACCCTATAAATGTAATGAATGTGGGAAAGCTTTTATTTATTCCTCATCACTTAATCAGCATCAGAGAACTCATACTGGAGAAAGACCTTATAAATGTACTGAATGTGATAAAGATTTTAGCCAGAGAACATGCCTTATTCAACACCAGAGAATTCACACAGGAGAGAAGCCCTATGCATGCCGTATCTGTGGTAAAACTTTCACTCAGAGTACAAACCTTATTCAGCATCAGCGTGTTCATACAGGTGCCAAACATCGTAATTAACGGATGTGCAAGACTAATAGGTGTTGCAACTTAATCATTTAAATTTTGTTCTGTACTCTCTCTGAGTGTTAACACATTATTCAGAAGAAGTGCAATATGCTTGTATGTCAGATACCACTGAGCAGAAGTATCCAAATTCATAATGTGGATATAACTTATTTAAATTTAATGTGAAATTTGAGAACATTCACTGTTTAACCTTTATTTGCTTTATTCCCGAAAGAAGCCCTGTGAAGAGAGTACTCAGAAATCTGTAACTCACCAACTCTTACTGTATTTCAAGTACTCCATGAGGCCTTAGGAATGTAACTTGTGAAAGCTTCCATCAAGTAGAGAGTGGTCCTGGGGAGAGAGAAGAGCTGCTTTTGGGCTTCTACTTCTTCCCAGCTTTGAAGCCTTAAATAGGTAAAGGGTTCCTCCCCCTTTTCACCTCCCTTTTCGTATTATGCCATAACTGCCATGTGCAGCTAGTAGGTTTGAGAAAAATTGAAAGTATCTTAAAGATTTCTATGTGGCCACTGTTTAATGATACTTTGTTTTAAATACTGAAATATTCAAGGAAGAGAACCTTAATGAAAGATGATGTTTGGATAGAGAAACTAATGTGTATATAACCCTTAGACATGTACAAATTTAGTGAAATACGCAAAAATTAAACACCCACGCTTAAATTAATTTTTAGAACAGTCTTAGTTTCACTAGGTTTTTTCCTGTTATTTATTTATTTATTTTTACTATATTTTTATTATTTTTTATTGTATTGATTTCACTGGGTTTTGACATCTGTCATCCTGTAGGAAAAAATAAGAATACAGTTTTCATTTTTTTCACCTGACACCGAAATATATAACTTAAGGTTCCCGATACTGTTTTACTATAGAAAGTTCATTTCTTCCATTGAAACACATATTTCTTCAGTGCCTCCTGTGCTCAGGGCCCAGACTTCCTAATTGATCCTTTCCGGGCTTCCTGTAGTGCCATGAAAGCTTTCTACGTTAATGAGAGGTTAGGACTGATGAAAGTAAGGGTATGAGTTCGACTATAACAAGTGCGTTGCGAATGAACGAGCATACAAAACCTAACGTGGGTTGCCAGGTTTGACCCTGTAGATCCTAAGGTAAGGAGTAATGAAGTTATTTAAATAGTGTGAGAAAAAAGTAATGGAAAATAGATATGATTTCAGTGCAGAAAGTGGGTCAGGGAAGAAAATCAAGGTGAAGAGAGGAAAATACATAGGTAACTTATAACATGAAATGTTACTGGACTCGGTTTACCTAAAAATAACTAAGAGTAACTGATGGGATACAAAGCAAAATTCATCCTGTTCCTGTAAGAAGAAACCAAAAATGAAATGTTTGATTTTTAAAAAAATAATTGCAGTCAGTTTTCCTTTGTATAGATAAGTAAAATAGAGTGCAGTCTTAAAATATTAGAAGAAAACTTCATTGGAAAAAGCATGGATGCAGAAACTATCATTGGTGCAGTAATCATTAAACAGTAATAACTGAGCTTGTTGTAGTGCTGAACAGCATAAAAGGAAACCTGGCAGAAACGCAACTAGAAATAGGTAAAAATACTATTGCATTTAAT
>PVKM010024297.1:0-20603 GCA_004027735.1 Carollia perspicillata
CCATGAACACGGTATATGTTTCCATTTGTTTGTGTCTTCCTTGATTTCGTTCTTTAGTGTTGTGTAGTTTTCTGCATACAGGTCTTTTATCTCCTTGGTTAGGTTTATTCCTAGGTATTTTATTTTTCTTTTTGCTATATCAAATGGGATTTTTTCTTGATTTCTGTTTCTGCTGTTTCATTGTTGGTATACAAAAATGCCTTTGATTTCTGGATATTGACTTTGTATTCCACTGTTTTGCCAAATTCATTTATTAGGTTGAGAAGTTTTGGGGTGGAGTGTATTGGATTTTCCATGTACACTATCATATCATCTGCAAACAGTGACAGTTTTGTTTCCTCCTTTCCGATTTGGATGCCTTTTATTTCCTTTTCTTGTCTGATTGCTGTGGCTAAGACTTCCAATACTATATTGAATAGAAGTGGTGAAAGTGGACAACCTTGTCTTGTTCCTGATCTTAGTGGAAAAGATTTTAGTTTTGCCCATTGAGTATGATGTTGGCTGTAGGTCTCTCCTATATGGCCTTTATTATGTTGAGGAATGCTCCCTCTATTCCCATTTTGCTGAGTGTTTTTATCATAAATGAGTGCTGTACCTTATCAAACACTTTTTCCATATCTATTGATATGATCATGTGATTTTTGTTTTTGCTTTTGTTTATGTGATGCATTACATTTACTGATTTACAAATATTGAACCATCCTTGCATCCCTGCGATGAATCCCACTTGGTCATGGTATATGATCTTTTTAATAGAAAATAAATTTTAAAAAGAAGAAATGGGCCTTGGCTGGTGTGGTTCAATGCTTTGAGCACTGGCCTGTGAACCAAAGGGTCACTGGTTCAATTCCCATTCAGGACACATGCCTGGATTATGAGCGAGGTCCCCAGTAGGGTGTGCACCAGAGACAAACACACATTGATGTTTCCCTCTCTTTCTTCCTCCCTTCCCCTCTGTCTAAAAATAAATAGATAAATATGTTTAAAAAATTAAAAAAGAAAGAAAATATTTAAGAATATAAAGAAAAGGAATCACACCAAAAATAAGATTATTCTTATTTATAAATGGTAACATTATAGGTTCTTTATTTTATATTTTATGCTTTTGTATGTTTTCCATATTTTTTGTTTACAATTACAAAACTGGAAAACTAAAAAAAATCAAAGTTTTAAAAATAAAGTGCTCATATGAAAAATGAACATTCTTCTCTTGGATAAAATTAGCCCACTTCTAGTACTTACCTTATTAAGTACTACCAAATTTTGGAGTACTTAATAAGGTAAGAAAAATTAATTTGATTTATGGTACAAAGGTTTAAAAATGAGATGCACACTGCATGCTTGAGATATCAATACTTCTAATATTGGAACCACCGATAGAGTAGACTATTTTGCATATTTTAGCTCTTTTTTCTTAGGTCTTTACATGACCTTATGCTTGATTTGCATAATTTAAATGACTCCTTTGAGTGGCATGTAGATGTATAATTATTCTTTTAATTACTGTTATTAACTTGTTTGTGTAATAGCAGATAATTTGAATAAATGATTTTCATCTTTCAATTTTTGCAGTTTTATATGCAGTATAGATAGATTACATGCCTAATTCTACATAACTATAAAAATAATATTCAAAGTCAGATGAATTTTGATGTTATTTTTATTTTCTACAATTCTCTAAAAAATAATTTGTTACTTATAAGAATCCTCAAAATTTAAATTGTTTAACAATCACTGTCACTCTTGGATTTATTAACAATAATTTATTAAATAATAAAGCTCTTAGAAGAATAAGGCATATCAGATCCTTTATGTTCCCTTATTTATCTTCCAAAATAAGACTAGGTACATCAGGATGGTGGAGGTAAGGCAGATGTCTTATGCCCCATGTGGCACAGAGTATGGTTTTGTAACATGAGATCAGATGGGACTGGGCATCTTAGGCTGGGATGTTACAGCTGTCACCTCTTCCTATAATTAAGCAACATTTTAAAAAAATTCCCTACACTTTGCCATAAGAATATATCTGATCTGCCATAATTGAAATCAATATTGTTCTCTTTGTGTGTATGTGTATTTCAGGTGTTATGAAGTCATAGAAGGTGGGGTCCTCTCCCTGTTTACAAAAGCTTACCCTTCCTGTGGAGGAGGCCTGTCTTTATATACACCTCTTGTCTCCACATAACAGGACAAATTTCTATGCTTCTGAACATCAAAATGTATGGTGTAACAATAAGCTCCAAAACACCATTCACTGAGGGAAGATACTAGTGCTGTCAGAGGACTAAGAGCAGAGAGGGGGGTTTCAGTTAAGGTGGAAGGTCCAGGGCTTGTAGGACCCACGAGCTTCCTGAATCAAGACACAGAAGTGAGAACAGAGTTAAAATTCATTATACTAAATAGTATAATTATCCCCATGAGCCAAAAAATCTTCCTGAAGGTATCCTTTTTTTTTTCTTATATCCTAATTCCAATAAATTACCAAACTTCCAAATTCTACCTGTTTAACATTTCTCCCACCTATACTCCTATACCTTGCCTAGTGCTCTTGCCTTAACTTAGCTCTTAACTCAATTATTGTCTTCTAAGAGATCTCCCTGCATACTGTTTTGGATCCTCATAAAGCTATCCTATATTTTTCTGTCAATGTGTCCATCTTAAGGTGCAAATCATGACCATGTTAATCTTTTGAGTTATATTAGCTCTAAGTCCGAAGCATATGAAATTGCTGATACTGGTCTGGTTTTGACCTATAAAAAGAACAATTTTATAATATAACTTCTTAAAACTTGTATCAGGAGATTTTAGGCTGCAAGTAACAGAATATTCAACTCAAAATGGCTTGAAAATAAAAACACGAATTATCTCATATAAAGAATACTTACATATCCTTTGAGGTTGTGCTTTATACCCTCTTTTTCAAGACTTTTCCTCATGTTTCCTTTCCCTGGGTAGAATGAATTATCAAATATTTTTTCTAGCCATAAAACTTATTATTGAAGATTATTATTTCACCTGTCAGAACATTTAGTGTCTTTCACTCATAACAAACTCCAGTTCTTCAAGAGCAGGAGTAGTGTTTGGTTCATCTCCATGTTTCCAGAGCCTTGCACAATGTCTTGCAAGTTAAGAAAATAAACAAATGGCTAGATGAAGTAAACAAATAATTTACTAAATAGGCTGGGGTCAGATCCTATGCCATAGTTGCATGGATGCAATACAAATATCCCCATTACTTACTCCACTCAATAGATGAGAGATTCTCAGAACAATACATTCTTTTCCCAGGTACCTCCAAATGGAGATTGTTGCAAAAACAATTATCTTTTGTTTTTAGGTCTGACAATATAAATACAAATTAATACCAACATCATGATGATTGTATAACTTGCCATCCAGAGGCAATCAATGCAAATTAGTACCCTCAAAAATCGTATTACAGTACTTTATTCTTATCCCATATAAATATTGTAGCTATGTATATTTATAATTGTACTATCAAATAATGCTGTTTAAAATGAACTTGAAAATTTTAGTGCTAAATTTAGCAAAATATTTACTAGTGTTTCCAGAAAGTACTTTTGAAATTGCTAGCTAATATTCCCTGCAATATTTGTTAATAAGAAAGTGAGAATTTGTGCAAAAGATGCTTGTCCTAAAAATGCAAATAATCTGTTACAGAACATTAATGATTTATCATCACTACACCTTAACTTTTATGTAGGAAGCCTTGTGTGGTAGAGGAAAAAATAATGATCTGGACACTGAGAGCACACAGTAAGTATCAAGTGAAATAGTCCTGTAGATTATCAGCCTTACGGAGGTTGTCAGGTGTGTAAGGTTCCATAATATATTTGCTTTCCATAAAATATGTCACAGTAAATGTCAAACGATCTGCTATTTTTCCAGTTCTAAGTATCATATAAAACATGGATAGATTCTGAAGAGGTTTTGCCGAGGTTCTCTTAGCTTGTTCTCAAGAGAAAATTCCCAACTTATAGTTGCATATAATAGAGTAAATTTATAATTCCTAAAATAGATTGTCATTTCTAACATTCAGAGTATAGTAGAGTCAGAGGTGTCTGGGCTCATCAATTCCACCTCTCCAGCTCCCTCTTTGAGCTTCATGCTTTTTTCCCCAGTTGAGAATTTTGCAGAGGTGAGTGCTGAAAAGAATATTACCAAGTCTTTCATTATATAATAGAACACACAGTTAGAAATTTCATGTGGGCTACAAAAAACCCCCAGTAAATATCAGAGTACAGGAAGTTAACACTGGTATGAGCAGTATATTCCATGGTGACTTGTGGTTATAAAATGGCAGGATGTGTGTGTGTGTGTGTGTGTGTGTGTGTGTTGTGCATGCACATGTATACTATTACAAGCAACAGCAACAACCTGAAATTTCACTATAAAAGATGACCCAGCCCACCAATTAACCAAATTTTTATCTCTTTTGTGATTTAATTTTCAAAACTTTAGGTAAGTTTGCAGTCATTAAAAGTATGGCAGTTTAGAGGAATCACTCTGGATTTGGGAAGTCTGTATTTCTGGGGTGACTCAAAGACTCAGGAGGTATTTATGGGAGGAGAAATATTCACAGCAATTTGCTGGAATTACAGAAATTAGCCATTCCACATGGCAACCAATATCACTGTGAGTCTCTGAGTCCTGTCACCTACTCTGTTCAAATCAGGAATCAAGTGAGGCAATGTAAGGCCAGACCAAGGAAGGACTGGACTCAAAATTCGTCCTGCTTCTAAGTCATGAGGGGGTCTGCTGCTAGTCAGGACTAGGGTATATGGATTCATTATGTGCCATAGGATGTATAGGAACCTAGAAGTTGGCAAACAAACATGTAGGACATATAAGAGTCTTACTGGACAAATGTGACATCTTGTTTAAGATTCAGGTTCTCAATCCCAGTATAGAAAAGGGTTATAGGCAACAGTCAACAACAAAAGCAGCAGGTAAGGGAACTCATTCACAGAGACTTTGGGAGACAAAGTAAGAACCAGGTCAACAACAGGATGGTTTTAATGGGGACTGATGTTGACAGCTTGGGGCTCCCCACCACCCCATTTCAAGTCAGTTAGCCCTAGCATGGTCTCCTGCTGAAACTACAGATGGGAGATCCAGAGGAATTCAGAGGTTGGTACTGTTAATCACTGTTAGTTTCTGAGGCAATGCACCCTGAGCTCATTGCCAGGCAACAATTTCATCCCCACCTCTGTCTTTCTGTACTTTCCTCAGTCACAATCTCTGGCTGCCATCCTCCTTCATCCTCCACACGTGCCTCCCCTGCCCCTGCTCCCACCCCACCACCTGCCATGTACACCTGTCTGGGTGTCTCCTTATATCTCTATGGTGATGCTCCTGAGAATTTCATGGAATGGGTAGGAATTTCCTTCTCTCTTGGACAAGGCAATGTTAACACCATTCCCATATAAGCAATCTGCCTGTCCACATCCTACCTGCAAATGACCCTGTAACATCTTCTTATAGCTTTATGCCACAAGATTGTTTGGCTTACTAATATGTCCATTTTGCTTTTTAACTCACCTCCTAGCTTTCCAGATAAGCTACCATTTATTTCTCGTACTCCTCTACAACAAATGTTCTTAATGTGAGCTACATGAAAACATACAATTCATATGATTTGTGAGTCTCTTGAAATTATAATTTTAGGTATGTTTCTAAATGTGAATTTTTCTGAAGAAAACCCATAATTTCCCCCAGATTCTGATTGGTGCTAGTGACATAAAATAGTTAAGAATCATTAATTTATAACATATATTTTATTCATTGGTCCTATTATTTTCTATCTATAACAATAGTGCCACTACCACCATCACTAATGGAATCTGTACAGCACTTTACAACCTGTAATATTCTTTAAAATGCTCTTTTATGTCCATACTTCCATTTGAAACTCATGACTTTCCTCAGCAGAGGGCAGGTGTTATGTCCATTTTACAGATGAGAAAATAGAAAGGTTAAGAATCATCCAGCTAACTACGTGGCAGAGCAGGGCTGGGACCAGTGCCTAAGTACCTTGACTCTTGATCTGAAGGCAAAGAGAAGGCCTTTTGCATGGCCAAGCCATTTAGTACCTATCTCTTTCTTCTGGCTACAGTTTTTCTTTCCTCTTTCATACTGTCTTTGATACTGTAGAATGAGGTGAATGTGTATTTTATCCATATTTCCTCTATTTCCAAACAGAAGAGTGCTACATAATGTGGTTTTTCTGTAGGCCCCTGAATCTTTTCCAGGATAGTAATTAGAGGCACCATGATTCACTGATATAAAAGGTAAGACATGAAGTCAGTAGTTAAAGTAACTATGTGTCTCTGGCTTAAATTTGCTGAGTGACCTCAGGTAAAATACTTGACCTTTCTTTCTCATTTAATCTGTGAAGTGAAGTTAAAATATTTGTTTATACCAGTAAGGTAAGGTAACAATTGATAACTTATTGAAGACTGAGAGATTTACACATGCTATGTAAATAATATGTGTAAATCTCTGTTACTATTTTGAGCAGGTCAGTGTTTCCTGGGTTAAATTAAGAAAAAAAATCTTGTAAGTACAAGACTGAATGTGTAATTCATTTCCTGATTAGACTGTTTGTAGAAGAAAACCACATTTTTCTACATTTCTGGTTGATTATTTTCCTCACTAAATTTACTGTCTCATCAAAGCAGTATTTGTTCATTTGTAGAATCATTTAGCATGTATTGGACTATGGGGACCTGAGATGGAACTTTTTCCATTTAGGAAAATAGCCACTCTGTATTTAGATTCCTGTAGGGGACACTTTAGGAGAGTGATGTTGTATCATGCCTACAAATACCTCATCTGGGTTTGGATTCTCTGATACATCTGCTCAGTCAAGATAGTGGCACTTTGCAGTTCAACAAGATGTAAGTTGGCTAATAAACAAAGCCAGTGTTCTCTGGGGGTTTGAACAACACTTCCTGGGTTTGACTCTGGTTGCCCTGAAGTTGTTTTAAGCCCGGCACTGCTGGTGATGTTTCCCCTGGTGCACTGAACAGCTTATGCCATGTCAAAGGGCATTGACCTTTTCACTCAAGAACAAAAAGACTGGAAACAAATTATGCTCTGAGAACTGGTCAAAGGATAACAAACAAACAAAAAGTACCTGACACAGAAAACAAGTGATGAACACAGATTCTACGCTTTGGGGCATTGTCTTTAGAGTATTAGCTCTCTAACCAACTTTTAAAAAAGTGTAATATGATCATTTGTTTCAATTTACTCTGAAACCACCCACCCCCACCCCCTTGAGTCCCTTTGCAGAACACCATGAACCAACTACTATTGTGTCTCCTCCCCCTGTCCAACCAAATCTAGTCCAATTTATGAGCTGTCCACCAGCAAGCTGCGGCTTACAGAGACAATGACTCATCTGCAAATTTTGCTCTTGGCTTCTAAGAGTATATTTTGTGCAAAGAACTGGAGGATGCAGCATATCCAAACACATGCCAGGGTACAGAATTTGAGTGGGAGGAAGAGGACGAGGCTAAAATAGAACTGTAGTTATAAGTCAAAAAATTGGAGGCCTGGCCCAGCCTTTTCAGCTATGTAGCTTCAGCAACACCTACAGTTCCTTGCCAAGAATGGCATGCCACATTAATGCAGTGAAAATGAGGTGTCCCTGGTGGTTTCCTTTGAAAAAATAAAAAAGCGAAACATAATATAAAAATCCTTAGTGTAAAAAGTAATTAAAACCAAAATGAACAAATGATGCTGCACTTCAATATTGTTTCAAGCCGATGGAAAAATATTTTTTCCTTATATGAGTGCAATTAGACAGCAACCTTGCCCGGGAGCTACTTGTGCAGATAGCTGTGTTGGGTGGGCTGGTCATAGTCCTTAAAATATTGTTTAGGGGAGGTCTTCCTCGGTAAACCCAAATTAAATTTGACACAATTTTAGGGACTCCTCTTTTCTTCTCTCTCCCAACTGATCAAGGTCAGTGATGGAGACCCAGTTATAATCTCAAGTTTAGAGTGTTCATCACTTCATCAGTGTTTTGCCCCCGTCAGCATTTGAAAGCAATGATAACAAAAGCTAACAGTCAGGGGTCCATATTCCAGCACACTCCACAGTGTGACCACAGTAGCTTTCTTTCACTTGAACTAACACTCCCTCAGAGTCTTTAACTGCACTTGTCTTCATTCCTTGCTTTGAGGCTCTTTGTTTTTCTGTTTCTCTTATCTGGTTACCATGCTATTTCTCTTGCCTCCCAGGCTCTTTTCTGTCTTTTTTCTTCTATCTTTTCATTCAGTATTTTCTCTCCTGTTACCCCACTTTCATATATGTTCCTTCACTGATCATGACATTGAACTAAAGATTATGTTTAAATAACTGTTGTAAATCCCTGCAGAAATGTTTGTATTTTCTTTTCTTTACTAATCTATAATCAATTAAGCCAAAGTTTTATGTCACTCTCTTAAAAAACACTTAAGTTATTGTTGCTTTGTATGAAACCTTGGTTTATTTTATTTTTTTTAGTAATTTGATAGATAAAGGAAACTGTTAAATAAAAACAAAATGGATTTTAAGAGTAAAGTAGTTCAAGTTGCCCAAATAACTAAGAAAACCTTGTTTCTAACCAGTTGCTTTAAAAATGATTTTTCTTTTATTATCCTCAAAATTAATCATGAATAGAAATAGTCTTTGACTTAGATTATGGACAAGGCTACCAGGATTCAGAAATTTTAATTGTAACTTTAGTCATACTTTATAGTAACTCTTATTTCAATTTTCATATCTTTTTTGTTGGTATAATGTGTAACCAATTATGATGACAAAATCTATAAACATAAGGAAACAAATTCATCAATCTATCTGATAATCAAATAAATGTAAATAAAAAGAAGAGTTACATACCTCCCTTTTTTGGGCCAATCACATAGGGAACATGAAAAAAATACACTCCTAAAGCTTGAAATGATTTTGTGAAATTCTCTCTCTCACTTTCTCTCTAGACATACATGCATGTATATACATTTATATAATATATTACATATATAAATACATATGCACTCACAATATATATGCTGTAAGAATACTTACATATCATATATTTTCTCTGTGTGAATATACACAGATGAGTGTGTGAATACTTGTAGATACATGCACATATACATATATTTATATTCTTTGACCAATGATTCTACTTTTGATAACTTGCCTGAAAGCAAAAATTCTAAGTTTGGAGCAGGGGTGTAGGTATTATTATCTGTTTTAGAGTATTAGCTGTATTTTTGGAAAAGATGAATCAAATCAATGCTTGGTTATAAATGAATGATTAAGTAAAATTTCAGTGTGTAGTTATCTACTCAAAAGCATCTTATTGAGATATTAAAATAATGGTTTTGAAAAAATGGCAATAAGATAGTTAGATGCTTATGTTGTTACAATTATGCAATCTATGTATAGTAAAAAAGCCTGGAAAGAAAAATACAAACTTGTCAAAAATACTTATATAACTATTAGAACTATTTTTCAAAAAAATTTTTGTGTTTCCAAATTCGTATTAATGCACACACATAATCTTTTAAATTCATGTAAAGATTTACACCAGTCATCATCCTCAATTCTCCCAGAATAACTTCATTATAGTTATTTTTTGAGAATCTTAATGCTCTTGTATACACTAATAATTTATAGAAACATTGTACCAAAGTCTTCTAAACTTTAAGAATATTGAAAGGTAATATCACTAAATTACTTTGCACTCTCCAGGAAAAATTATATTTGAATATCTGACCTCTCGTGGTGGCCATCATTGACATTTTTATAGTTAAGAGTTGCTTCCCATATCCAGCAAGGAAAAACACTGTTTTCTAAATATTGTTAAATAACTTTTAAAATCCAATTATTACAGGCTTATGCATACAAAAAAAGTGATAAGGAGAAGATATTGTGCAGAAATTGATATTACCATTAAGGAGAAAGAAAGGAAAGAAAGTAAAATCCAAACAGAATTCTTATTTCTATTACAAAACAATTTTATTTCTAAAAATTCTGCTTTTTGGGGGGCAACATGTAATATCTGAGGCTTATACACAACACAGACAAAAAACATACCTGAACAATTGTGATTATGAGTGTTGTGTTAACATCTACTGCTATTCTATCAAAACTGTGAAGAAAGAATGGGTATTAATTAATGGGAGACATCACCAGGCGGGAAAAGTTGGGAGAGTATTCAGTAAGCTGTCAAAACAGGAGCTGAATTCTATAGAACGGGTGTTCACGTATCTGACAAAAATCGATCCTGAAATTTAGCTCTTCCATTTTTTGCTTAGAAATAACATTGCCAGACTCTCACCTACTAATCTTTCAATAGCTTAGAATAATGGTGTTTATAGCATGAAAATAAAATTTATTTTAGTACCTTTGAGATCAACAAAGCCACTGTGAATTGTCTCACAAAAGGGATATAAAGATATTTATTTAGATCCTTGCTTGAAACTGTCTTATTTTATCTTGTAGGATTGAACTTTAGAAAGATAGAGCATGGTTTGGGAAATAAATCGTGTCAGATATTCTAGTTAAATAAAGGCCATAGAAATCTTCAGAAAATATACTGTTTTTAACTTGTATTTTCATATACATATATTCTATTTTAACATGTGTGTTTAAAATTGCTGTGAGAAAAACAGATGGCATAGTGGCATGTAAACCACAAATAAAATGTCTGATGTCAGTAAATTAGTCATAAGTATTTTTAGTGAACATTGTGAGGACTTAGAAGAAAAGGCAAAAATTTAATATACAGCCTGATTTTTTAAACTCTTTATCTTACAGTGAAATGCAACCTGAGCAGAAGTTCCTATCTATATAATTTGGACATCTGATACAGTGTTACCTTTATTCCTGGCAAAGGACCAGAAAGGCCTGTGATCTGAATGACACTTAAAGGCAGATTCATCAAAAAAAGTCTTCCTCCTTCCGTTCATTCCATACCTGAAGTTATGACATTAGTTACTTGCTGTTAAAAGCATTGACAATCATTTGTGAAGTGCTTGTTAGAACAGCAGGCTATAATAGTAAATTACAAAAGAGAAAATACAAATGACTAATAAATCTATGAGAAGTTACTCTACCTCACTAATAATTGTGACATATACCTTTCTAACAAAAATTGTTGTGCCAATATTTATAACAAAGAAAAACTGAATACAGTCTAAATGTCCATCAATATGTTAAAGTAAGTTACATCCATAATATGAACTATTTTGGTGCTTCTAGAGTGAGGTTTAGATTATATTTACTGACACAGAAAAGTATGTGTGGCATATAGTTGAGTTTAAAAAATCAGATTACATAATAGCTTGTATAAATGATACCATTTCTTTAAAATTGTATACCTGTGTGTATAAATGTGTATATGCTTAATGTTCTCTGGAAAACTGGACAGCCTGGTGGTTTGCTACTTTATTATTATTATTATTATTATTATTATTGGTTTTTCAACACTGTTCAAAATGTTTAAATGGCTCTAGATCATTTTATAAGAAAATAATTCTATAAAAATAACACAGCCATTAATAAATACTTTAACATGCTTTAAAAAAAGACAGCTGCCCTGTTTGCTGTGGTTCAATTGGATGGGTGTCATCCTGCAGACCAAAAGGTTGGGGGTTCAACTCCAGGCCAGGGCATATGCCCAGGTAGTGGGTTCAGTCCCTGGTTGGGTCATGTGCGACAGGCAACCGATTGATGTTTCTCTCACATCAATGTTTCTCTCTCTTTTTTCCTCCCCCTCCCCACTCTCTAAAATAAAATAAAATAATGAAGTAAAATACCAGCTAACTGTTAAGCCTCCTAGAACGGCGTAAAGTTCGACAGATAACTCATTACCTATTGAGCTACCATGCATCAGTACTCTATCAGGTCTTTGGCTAAAGAAAGACTAAGACATAATCTGTCCCCACTTTTCAGGGGCCCATGGTTTAGTAGATAAGATATAATTGTAAACAAGCCATTAAAATCCATACAATAATAAAAACTGAACAGAACAGAACAGATATTGGGGAGACGATAATAACCTGTGACTTTGGGGTAGGAGTTGAAGATTAGGAAAACAAACAGAGGAGGTAACAATCAGATAAGGTTTAAAAGGAAAGTGTAGAGTGTTGTCAGGAAGGTGGGAGGCAGGGAGTGTGAGAGGGAGAAAAAAAAGAGAGAACATAACATGAGATAGTATTAAGTTTTGGCGAAGCCACAGAAGTGAGAACCTAAGGGGCCCAGTGCAATTGAAAATGAGGCTTACAGGAAGGCTGAAGGGAGACATACACAGTGTTTTTCAGGATTAGATGGTGGCTATAATCCCCTTTAGGACCTGATGTAACTACTGGACACAACTGTGATTTTAATAAATTATATCAGGGTTTTATAATTTAGACTTTATGGGCATGTCCACACTTTCTCTTGTTCTTTATGAAGAGACAGCCGATATCTGAATTCACCAGTTTAAGTGGCTTTTCCACTAGCTCTGCTCCTAGCAGTTTGATTGATAAGCTTGTAAAATAAATAGTAAGTGAGATCTACAACATTGTTCTTGTAGACACTCAGTTAGTTGCACATGTCTAGTGGCTTTGCATGCTGGCAAACTGTCATTTAGTCGGAGTAGTTATCAGCCAAGTCAGGCAGAGGAGACTGCAGCCTGAAAGCTGTCAATTTCTACATCAGTGGTCGCTGAGACAAGTGCTGCCATCTGTACCATAATTCTTCATTATTAAGTAACGGGTCCTTGTTCTTCTTCCCATGCAATGTTATTGCAACACATATCAAAGTAAGGAACTGCTTAGAACTTCCATTAAAGTGGGAATTAGAGGGCTGGCCTATAGCAAAAACACTTGAAAATTACAAGTGGAAAGAAAATTAGGCTGATGTGCAACTAAGTTCAGAAACTAATCAGTAGTAAAAATGCTTTTAGACAGAATTTCTCTCTGCATACAGAAATGATTCAGCAGCTTTCTTCTCAAGGTCTACCAACATCTTTGACTTGATTGTGCTTTTACTGGCCATACTTCTTGAGTGGGGCCCTTGACAGGGCCGGCTCATTGCAGCCCTGAAGTTGTGGGCCTGCAACTTAGACAAAGCTCCACTAGGCTCACTCCTGACATTTTGAAATCATTTTCATCCGTGGTTTATTCAGAGGACTTGCAAACTGCTGTCCCCCATATTAAGAGGGTTCTGGGAGAAAACTGATTGTAAAATCCTTGTCAATATATAGTGTTACATAAACACTACTTAATAATAATAATAACAATAATATCCTGAAGTTCCTAGAAGTGGGAGGCCAAGACTATATATTAGAAATATGAAACAATGCAACCAATGTAGTGATTAAAAGTATTTAAGGTAAACTGTGTGTTTTAATATTCATTGGGATAATTATCATGTATGTGTATATCAGAAAATCAAGGAATATACTTTTCACTTGAAACTATAATAATGAAGGGTGCATAAAGAGTAGAACACAAAATTAGCAGGATATTTAACTCTTCAGCTAACTTAAAATTGAAATAGAGATTTTAAAAGTTCTATTTATTTAGCGATTCCCACAGAAGGAGAGGTCTGCACTGGGTATGATGAAGCCTCCAGGTTTGACTCTAACTTGGTCGGACTTGGTCAGGACAGTGTAGAGATGAAACTCGTAGCTTCAGAGCCAGGCAGCCTGGGTTTAAGTCTCTATCCCAACTTGTTAGAAGTGTGTCTTTGGGCAAGTCACATGAGCTGTTTTCTACTTTATGGGGTTGCAATGAAGAAAAATACATTCAAAGCACCTGCACAAGGTAAATACTCCAGAGGTGTTAAATACTACGATTCTTATTTACAAGTTACATCCTCTTCAGCAAAACAAAAACCATTTATCATCTATGATGTCCAGTTCTATATAAAGTATGGAGATTAGATAAGAAAAAATCAATATTGACAAATTTTTAAATATTTTATTGTTTATAAATATTTTAATATATAATATTTAATAATTTATATAAAACATTTATATAGTATTTGGTGTTTTAATATTTTATTGTTATTGCTATAACAGTTGTCCCAATTGTTCACCCCATCCCCCTCCACTCAACTGCCTCCCACTTCCATAATCAATCCCCACACCCTTGTCTATGTCCATGGGTCCTTCATGTATGTCCTTTGACTACTCCCTTTACCTTCCTTCAACCAGTCCCATCTTCCTTCTCCCCTCTTAGAGCTGTCAGTCTGCTCCATGGTGCTATGCCTCTGGTTCTATTTTGCTCATTCTTTATTTTGTTCATTCGACTCCACTTAAGTGAAATCACATGGTATTTGTCTTTCACTGACTGGCTTATTTCATTTAGCATAATAGTCTTCAGTTCCACCCATGCTTTTGCAAAATGTAGGAATTCCTTCTTTTTTTTTACTGTTGTATCATATTCCACTGTGTAAATGTACCACAATTTTTAATTGAGTCATCTACTTATAAGCCCTTAGCATGTTTCCAAATCTTGGCTATTGTAAATAGTGCTGCTATGAACGTAGGGGTGCATAGGTTCTTTTGAATTGGTGTTTCAGTATTCTTAGGGTGTATTCTCAGCAGTGGAACTATGGGGTCAAAACATAGTTCCATATTTAGTTTTTTGAGGAAACTCCATACTATTTTCCATAGTAGCTGCAGCAGTCTGCATTCCCACCAACAGTGCACTGGGGTTCCCTTTTCTGTACATCCTCACCAGCAATTGTTGCTTGTTGATTTATTAAAAATGGGCATTTTGACAGGTGTGAGGTGATATCTCACTGTGGTTTTAATTTAAATCTCTGTGATGGCTAATGATGTTGAGCATTTTTTCATATGCCCGTGGGCCATTGGTATGTCTTCCTTGGGGAAGTGTCTCTTCAGATCTTTTACCCATTTTTTAATTGGATTATTCATCTTCCTGGTATTGACTCATATAAGTTATCTATATGTTTTGAAAATTAAAGCCTTGTCCAATGTGTTATTGGCAAATATGTTCTCTCATATAGTCAGTTCCCTTTTCATATTGATGGTGGTTTCTTTAGCCATGCAGAAGCTTTTTAACTTGATGTAGTCCCATTTGTTTATTTTTTCCTTTATTCTCCTTGCCCTAGGAGATATATTGGCAAATCTATTGCTGCATGAGATATCTGAAATCTTGCTGCCTACATTTTCCTCTAGGATTTATCCAGGGATGCCAGGATGGTACAATATATATACAAATCAATAAATGTGATACCACACATAAACAAAATGAAGGGCAAAAATCACATGATAATATCTATAGATACATAAAAGCATTTGATAAAATACAGCACCTATTTATGATAAAAACACTCAAGAAAGTGGGAATAAAGGGAGCATAACTCAACATAATGAAGGCCATATATGAAAAACCTACTGCTGGCATCATACTGAATGGGCAAAAACTAAAATCTTTTCCCTTAACATCAGGAACAACCCTGGGGTGTCTGCTTTAACCACTTGTATTCAACATAGTGCTGGATAGTGACAAAAATTTCAATGCCCAAATCTATTAGGTAAGCACTTCACGCTAATGCTTTTTTCTAGATGTGCACAATCCCCATCAACAAAAGTGCCCATTAAGGTGGAGGCATAAACAGACTCACTTTGCCTTCCAAAGAAGCATTGCAATTAACCTCAAACAAAAAACACCCTAAACTGACAGAAAATTCAACTGTATGGAAATCTAACAACCAAGGATTTAAAGAAGACATATTCATCCAGATGGGTAGGAGGGACAGAGAGAGGGAGCTGGGGCGGAAAGGGAGTGGTGTGGTGGTGGTTTGGCAGTGGTGACCAGGTGGCCATGGTGGCCATAGTGGCTGGTGGAAAGGGCAGTCCCATATTAGGGATACCTGGGGTGAGCCAAAAGCCAGGGTTCCAGTGCTGGAAAAGTAAAGCCTCATAACTTCTGGCTATAAAAACCAGTGAGGGTTGGAGTGACAGAAGAAACTGCTGATCTCCCAGGAGAGTCTGTTTAAAAGGTCCTCAGGGTCCTGAAATATACACAAGCCCACTCACTCTGGGAATCACCACCAGGGCAAAAGCCAGAGGGGCACCAGTCACATACAGGGAGTCGGGGAAGTGATTGGAAATGGGGCGAGTGCTTAATAAGCCTCCAGCAGTCAGGCAACAGCATTGCCCTGTCTCTGACCCCTCCTACACATACAAAGCCACGAAGCAGTGATGCAGGCTCCCCTGACCTGGTGAGTACCTAAGGCTCCACCCCATACATCATAACAGGTGTCCCAAGACAGGGCGTCAAAGCAGCTCTACCTAATACACAGAAACAAACACAGGGAGGCTGACAAACTGAGGAGACAAAGAAATATGACTCAAATGAAAGAACAGAATAAAACCCAAGAAAAAGAACTAAGTAAAAGGAGGTAACCAACCTACCAGATGCAGAGTTTAACGAAGGTGCTAAGGATGAGAATGGAGGTGCTAACAGAGGTGATAAGGATGCTTAGGGATCTCACTGAGTACAGCAAAAGCATAAGAGAAGAAATGAAGGCTACATTAAGTGAAATAAAGAAAATCCATGGGCAACCAACAGTGAAGGGAAGGAATCTGGGGTTCAAATAAACAATTTGGAACATGAGGAAGAAATATACAGTCAATCAGTACAGAATGAAGAAAGAAGAATTCAAAAACAATGAGGAGAAAATAGGAAACTCTGGGACATCTCCAAATGTGCCAAAATCCAAATCATAGGGAAGCCAGAAGGAAAAGAGGAAGAGCAAGAAATTGAAAAGTTATTTGAAAAAATAATGAAAAAAACTCCCCTACTTTGGTGAAGGAAATAGACACACAAGTCTAGGAAGCACAGGAAGTCCCAAACAAGTTGGACTCAAAGAGGACCACATGAGGACGCATCGTAATTAAATGCCAAAGGTTAAAGATGAAGACAGAATCTTAAAAGCAGCAAGAGAAAAGCAGAGAGTTACTTACAAAGGCATTCCCATAAGACTATCAGCTGATTTCTCAAAAGAAACTTTTCAGGCAAGAAGGGACTGGCAAAAAGTATTCAAAGTGATGAAAAGCAAGGACCTACAACCCAGATTACTCTATCCAGAAAAGCTATCATTTAAAATTAAAGGACAGATAAAGTGTTTCCCAGACAAAGTAAAGCTGAAGGAATTCATCAGCAAACAACCAGAACAGGAACAGAATCACAGATATGGAGGTCACATGGAGGGTTATCAGAGGAGAGGGAGAAGGAGTAGAATTGGGGGGAAAAGTACAGGGAATAAGAAGCATAATTTGTGGCTACAAAATAGACAAAAGTATGTTAAGAACAGTATAAGAAATGGGGAAGTGAAAGAACTTAATATGTGTAATCCATGGACATGAACTGAGGGGAGGATGGTGGAGGGAAGAGGGGTAAGAGATGGGAGAGGCAAAGGAGAAAAAATTGGGACAACTATAGTAGCAGAATCAATAAAACACTTTAAGAAAACCCCAACTTTCATTAACAACATAAGGAAGGCTTGGAGAAGAGCAGTAAAAAACAAACAAACAAACAAAAAACTAAAACACACTCACAGACAAAACCTTGTTTTTCTTTTTAACCTAATATTTCAAACTTTATCTAAACATGAATACTTATCTTTTTCAGAAAACCTGTTAACATTATTTTGAACAGTGTGAGATATCCTAGGTTACAGACTTTTTTTGTTATCATATGCTTTATTTTTATTTTTGTCAAACTTTTTTGTTAATATATTTTATTGATTATGCTATTGCAGTTGTCCCATTTTTCACTCCCCTTTATTCCTCTTCACTCTGCATCACCCTACCTCCCACCAGCTAGGTTAGAGATTTTCCTTAGTTTCATTCTGGTGTATAAATTGAACTTTTTAAAAAATAAATTTGGGCTTAGAAATAACTTTAAACATATGGAAAAAATCTAAGAATGTAAATAATTCAAAATTGTTCATTAAATTTCTGCCCAAAATTTATGAGGTAAATATTTTGCTTCATTTGTTTTATCATTTGCTCTATATCTATCTACCTATCCATCATGTATAACTTAAATTTTCTTCTTAAACATGTGAGAGTAAGTTATATATACCTCATGGCTCTTTATGCCTAAATATTTCAGTGCATATTTCCTAATAGGGATATCCTCTCACATGTTCACAGTTCTGTGATCAACTTCAGAAAATTTACCATTGATATACTACTTACATTTATTGTCCATTTTCCAATTTTTTTAAATTGATTCTGTAGTATCCTTTATAGTGTTTTTCCTCCAGTATAAAATCTAGGTTAGATAATGCATTTAATTATTATATCTCTTTAGCTTCATTAACCTATAACATTTCCACAGTCTGTCTTTACTTTTAATGACATTGATATTTCCCCTCTTTAACAAACAGAACATTGCTCAGTTTGGATTTGTCAGATTATTTCCTCATGGAATTTCAGTTTCATTTTATTCGTTCTCAGCCAGAATACCTAGGTCATGCCGTGCCCTTCTCAGGGTATCACATTTAAAAATGCACGGTACTCATTTATTCTCCATTGACAATAGTATTTTTATGTTATCAAAGTGTCATTGATTTCCCTATTGTATAATCATTATCTTTTCCTCTTTACTACGAATGAGTAGTTTTTGAAGACATAATTTAAGACCATGAAAATATCTTGCTCCTGGTCAAAATTCCCCTCTAGGTTTAGCATCTATTAATAATTTTTTTCTGACCCAATCGTTTCTAAAATTATTGCAAAAGGTTGATTTTCCAACTTTAGAACACTTTCCACCTTTAAGAGATGGCAACCGACATTTAACCTTAAGCAAGATCCCTTCCTTTTTAACTATCCATTTATTGTTTAATTGTTGAGATGGATTCACAAATTTCTATCTTTCATTAGTTTTCAAATTCATTATTCTTATTCATTAGTTTAGTTAACAACTTGTCCCAGATCTGGTCAGGGACTTCTTTTTTTTTGTGACATGACCCATTACTTTTTACCCTTTTTGACACAAAATATTCTGGTTCCATATTTTATGTTCTCTAAGCTACTTCTCTGAGGAGTTCTGTTATTGTGATTAGACAGACTAGATATGTGCATTGCTTTTTTCTTTTGGTGTCATTGTTTCTTGGCCCTTTGAAAAGATCTTTCTACTGTCTAAACATCATGACATTATATAGTCGAGAGATAAATAAATAGATAATAGTTGATGGAGAGACAGATATGAATAATTTTTTTTGTTTACTCGAAGAGAAAAAATTGGCAATGGTATGAGGAAAATTTAGTCATCAAAAACACTGAGCAGAGTGGGAATAAAGGGAGCATTTCTCAACATAATAAAGGCCATATATGAGAAACCTACAGCCAACATCATACTCAATGGACAAAAACTAAAAGCTTTTCCACTAAGATCAGGAACAAGACAAGGTTGTCTACTTTCACCACTTCTATTCAATATAGTATTGGAAGTCCTAGCCACAGCAATCAGACAAGAAAAGGAAATAAAAGGCACCCAAATCGGAAAAAAGGAAACAAAACTGTCATTATTTGCAGATGACATGATAGTGTACATAGAAAATCCTGTAGAGTCCACCCAAAAACTGCTCAACCTAATAAATGAATTTGGCGAAACAGCGGGATACAAAGTCAATATCCAGAAATCAAAGGAATTTTTGTATACCAACAATGAAACAGCAGAAGCTGAAATCAAGAAAAAAAAATCCCATTTGATATAGCAAAAAGAAAAATAAAATACCTAGGAATAAACCTAACCAAAGAGGTAAAAGACCTGTATGCAGAAAATTACACAACACTGAAGAAAGAAATCAAGGAAGACACAAACAAGTGGAAACATATACCGTGTTCATGGATTGGAAGAGTTAACATCAAAATGTCCATACTACCCAAAGCAATTTACAGATTCAATGCAATACCTATTAAAGTACCAATGGCATATTTCATAGACATAGAGCAAACACTTCAAAAATTTATATGGAACCATAAATAACCCCAAATAGCAGCTGCAATTTTGAGAAAGAAGAGCAAAGTAGGAGGGATCACAATACCTGATACCAAACTGTATTATAAGGCCACTGTAATCAAAACAGCCTGGTACTGGCATGAAAACAGGCACATAGACCAATGGAACAGTACAGAGAGCCCAGAAATAAACCCAAGTCTCTATGGTCAATTAATATTTGACAAAGGGGGCAGCAACATAAAATGGAATAAAGATAGCCTCTTCAACAAATGGTGTTGGGAGAACTGGACAGCTACGTGCAAAAAAATGAAACTCGAGCACCAATTTACATCATACACAAAAATAAATTCAAGGTAGATAAAAGACTTAAATATAAGCCATGACACCATTAAAGTCCTAGAGGAGAACATAGACAGGAAAATCTCAGATATCTCATGCAGCAACATTTTTACTGATATGTCCCCTAGAGCAAGGGACATAAAGGAGAGAATAAACAAATGGGATCTCATCAAAATAAAAACCTGCATGGCTAAAGGAAACAGTATTAAAATAAAAAGAGAACCAACCATATGGGAAAACATATTT